>KN716704.1:0-12647 GCA_000816705.1 Dictyocaulus viviparus | reverse complement strand
TGCATGTTCGACTTAGTCGACGATCAACGGGAATCCAGGTGACGTAAAGCCGCATCTCCCATTGTATACCTTAAAATATTCATGATCTTCGGAACACCCAGATATTTGTTCCATAATTGGTTGAGTCATGTAATATGATATTCAAAGAAACATGAATGTTACAACTTCTTGATTAAAGTTATAGAGAATAGAAAAGTTACTTTGTTTTCTTGTTTTTTGAGGGACATGTTCACAGTTTCTTTAGATCGACTTTCTTTTATTTTAGGTATACCATTTACTATAACCATAACTGCCTGTTTTACCAATTGTCTAGGTGCTACTTTTTTTATGCAGATGATAAACATATGGTCCTTCATATATAATCTAACGAGTTGTGAAAATTGAATAACACGTTATTTGGCGATTTGTTTGTAGATGTACAAGCATATCTCTTCCAGTATTGTTAACACCAAGATGGATGTGATTGCAGAGACAGAGATGTAATGAGGACGAAATAGTTCTTTTATTTTAATTCTTCCATTATAGGAATTTCATCTTTTTAGGTTGATTTAAAACGTCGTTCGGAAATATCTTCAGAGAAATCTGCACTTTTGGAAAAATTAGAGATAGAAGGATTTCCCATTATAGAAATATCAACGTATACTAAAGAAGGAGTAATAGATCTTCGAAATAAGGTGATTTCATTTAGTAGTGGAAAAATCTAATAGCAGTTTTGTTTATGCATTGCTACGCTATTTTTTACCTTTCATAAGAGTCATTATATTTCTCTTCATTCTAATACTAGTTTCAAAATTTTCAATATTATGCAACACATTGCAGGCTTGTGACGTATTGTTGGCCCAACGAGTTGAATTTAAATTGAAGTCAAAACAATTTTCGAATGAAGATGCCATTCTCAATCGTATATTCGTCGCTTATCCCACTCCTAGAGATGAAAAAGTCCAAATTTATTCGCAAACTTCTTTTTGTTTTTCGAAAGCTTGTCTTAAGGTTCGTGCGCCCTATGTTCCTCTTGTAGTTCAGCAGCGAAAGGCGCGTCTAAGTACGGAAAAAGTTTTTGAAAGAAATAAGGGTATGATTTTGCTTTTTTGTTTTTCGAATTGGGAATATTTTTATGTTTGCTATCTATTTAGCTGTACAAAAGCTGGAACGCGAGTTGGAATTAGAATTAGAGGACGATTACATTTTGGACTTGAAGAAACGCTATATTTTGGTGAATCCAGAGGAGAAATACGACGTGATTCCAGAGATATGGGAAGGACATAATTTGGCTGACTTTGTTGACCTAGAGATACACAAGGTGGTTTAGTATATCTAATAGTAACAAACATCGGCTCATAAGGTATGACGTTTTACAGAAGCTTGCCGATCTAATAACTGAGGAGGAACTAAAGGAGAAGGCAGGTGAATATGATCCTGATTTAGATAGCGACGACGAGGAAACCAAAGAGAAGTTAGAAATTGCGAAACAAATTCGTGATAAGGAAAGGCTAATAACACTTGAAAGTAAAATCAGCAAATCAAAAGCGGTGATTCTTACTCATAAATTTATCTTCTACTTAGTGCTTACTTAGTACCATTCAGGATGTGCTTAATTTTTAAAAAATGTTCTATGGTTCGCTTCTTTCAGGGTAGACACTTATCTCGCTTAAATGTTCGAAAACGCGAAAGATCTATGAGCTGTTTGGAGAAACGAATGAAAGAACTTGGAGTTGAGGTAGAATATTACAATGATTTATAGATATGTTGTTTCCTACCAATTTGTTTTTTTTCTGTCGAACAGACTGTTGCATATACAGGTAGAAACAAAGCGTATGAAAAATTTGCAAGCAAACTCTCAAAAGCCACAATCTGGCAAGAAGATGAAGGTTGGCCGCTCACCAAGTTTGAGTGCTTCACGACCACTACCAAGAGATGAACTGGGAATCGCCGATAAAGTTGTAAGATGGTTGCTCCTTAACGTATTTTGCAGTCTGTTTTCTTGAAAGCCCAATATAAAAAAACTCCATGTCACTTTAGAAACGTGACAAAGCAGCGAAATTGCGCGCCAATGCTATGAAACATTTGAGACGTGAAGCGCGGAAAGGAGAGGCTGATCGCCAGGTATATGACCTAAAGCCAAAACATTTATTCAGTGGAAAGCGTAAAATGGGTAAAACAGATCGAAGGTAAGTTTCGGATTGCATTTGACCCTCGCCATTGTTCCATGAAATAAAGTTTTTATAGTGTGTGTACCCTTTGATTTTCATTTTGTTTCTGCATTGTTTGTGAAATATGTCTATATTGCATTTTTTAAAATGTCAGCAGTACATGTTAGATTGCCTAGTATGTCGTACTGTTATTTTTCATTTTTGTTGCTCGTTTTTGTTGAATAAATTTTGAATATTAGAGCTATTTAACGGTTATCTTCGTTGGTACGTGTCATATGAAATGTTAGGATTTTTAATTTTTATATTACTTAACAGTTTTTTTCTTTCGTCCCTATATTGTTGAAATAGATGGCAGACATTCAAATTAAACGAATTTGTCGACATGTTTTGAAAGAAGACGAATCGTGTCCTTGTCAGCAACAAAGGTGATTGGAATAGTATGTAAAATTTAACGATAATTCTTCCTATGTTTTCCAAATCACTACTGTTTTCGCATTTTACTACAGTCTCAAGAAGTGTCTGTCTTGCAAGAATCAGTCTGGTAAAGGATTGAATGTAGATTCAGGCAGAATGAGAAGAAATTTGCAGGTTCAATTTTAGGTCTAAGTTTTTTGAACTTAGGTGTATATTTTGAAGTTGTCAGATATCAGTCGGGGTTTTTAATCGAAGAGATAGAAGGAAGAAATGGAGCACAAATTGTACAAATGGTAGCATGAAATTGCAAAGAAATATGCTGAAGATAGATCCGGTACAAAAAGGACTAGAAAATCTTGCAGGCAGTCGATTTAGGTGATTTTCTTGACTAGGGTGTTTTTATACAGACCAAGCCTCTGCTGATTTAAAGTGGTTCAGGTTTCTAAATGAAAAGTTGTACATGTTAACTGGTGCAGAGGCATACAAGTATTTTCAAAAGGATCCTGATGCTTTTCTTTGCTATCACAATGGTTTTGCCAAGCAGGTTGTTTTGTTATATTATTGTACACTTCTGATATTCCATACTCTGGAATCGCTCAAAATGTTTTTCCTTTCGTGGAAAGGGTTTTAGATCCAAAAGTGGCCTAGTAGCCCAGTAGAATCGATTATAATGTGGTTAAGAACAATACCAAGCGGCTCTGTTGTAATTGATATGGGTTGTGGAGATGCTAAAATAGCAACGTCCGTTGGTGACATACACCTGGTATGGTTACAATTAATTTTAAAGTTTAAATCGATTCATGTATGTACAATCCTTTTTATAGGTTCATTCGTACGACCTTGTAGCTATAAATCCTTTGGTCATTGCATGCGATATGGCGCATTTACCCCTTAAAGCTTCATGTGCTGACATTGCTGTCTTCTGTCTTTCACTTATGGGAACCAATCTTGTTGATTACATAAAAGAAGCTAGACGAGTGCTTAAGTGTGGGTGAGTACTTCCTATTCCAATTTTACATAGAAGTGTAATTTTTCTTTATCTAGAAAATAATAGCTAGTCAGATTTTCACACTTGTTGGTAAAAGTTCTCCTTTTCTTTTATATTTGCCATTTTTTTTGTAGTTTTAGTGGAATATTAAAAATTGCGGAGGTCGCAAGCCGGTTTGTGAATGTAAATGTTTTCTGCAATGCTCTGTGTAAAATAGGCTTCGAACACATTCAAAAAGTTTGTGACATTTCACGAATATGTCAAGTTCTTCTTGTTAGTGATGTTTGATCTCATTTCAGAAACAACTCACCAAGTTTTTCATTTTATTGGAATTCAGAAAAATCGAGAAGGAAGAAAATCGAAAACCTTTCGGATTAAGACTGAAACCTTGTTTATACAAAAGACGCTAGACTATCTGTAAAATATTGTGTTGTCATTGTGAACACGACTTAAAAACTATTCCATACAATCTTCGACTGTTCAAAAAATACAAATAAGCCATTAGTCTTTTTCTCTCTACCTAGAAATTTTTGGACAGGATGTTTTTGTTGTTTTGTTCGATTGTGGAATATTTCCTTTAAACAAGTGTTTTCTATAAGAAATTTATTAGCACCAAGAAGAATGACATAGCATCTTCGTAAATGTGATTCAATTTGTGAACCAATTATATACGCATATTCGGTTTGAAGTCTGACCTGACCTAATACAAATTGGTATTATGTGGTCGTTTGGACATCAATGTTTCACATGAACGATCTCGAAATCTATTTCAGCTAAAACAGTCATTCAAGTGTACATTTTTCAGTTATGTCACACAATAAAGAGAGCTTTGAGGAGGAGGTGTTTTGCTTTGCACTTGCTCCAAAGCATGTAAGATTTTTGTCTAATGAACATCATTTGAGCAATACGCATAATATTATTCATTAGCTACTATCATATTGCCATGGTTGCCTCAAAGATGGGTCGGAGTTGCGGAAGTGCACGGGGTGTCGCATGTTTGTTTATTGTTCAATGGATTGTCAGAAGAAGGATTGGCGAATGCACAAATATGAATGTGCTTCCTGTAAAGTAGGAGTTCAAGCTATTACACAGCTCTTAATTCCTGTCAAATCATAAAAAAAAAACTAGCTTGACACGAGAATACAATTGTACATCTTGGAGCTTATATTTAAATAGATGTAAGAGCTAATAGGATGTTCTTGATTTTACTCCTTGTTTATTTTTAATTGAATCATGAGTAATTATTGTAGTTATCCATAGTTGTAGAAACACGGTAGCGCAGCAAGTGAAGAGGTTCGAATAGTAATGAGATTAGCGCAGAAATGGGTTGACGGAGATATGGGTGAGACGCAAGCAAATGGAGGTGAGTTAAGGTAATAAGATAAGATAATTGTTGGCGTTGATCAATCCGTTGTGGCGGGATGCGCCAACGCATTCGCATGTTCAACGTGGTATCGTGGGGGCGGTTGAATGCGTGGCTGGTCTATAGAATGACTTGAGTTGACCGCTCTTTACCAAGTCTGTGCCAGTTGTCTTACCCAGATTCCTCTGGTACCAATTTACCGACCCCGTGGGAATGGCGGGCTTGGTAGGCCTGGCGGGCGGCCGCCGTGTCACTGCGGCACCTCCACCACTGAGCCACTGCGCCCCCAAGTGAGTTAATCCTAGGTATATTTAGTTATTCTATTTTGTAATCGTTTTTATTTGATGTTTTTCACAGCTTCTCGTTCACTATTAACATTGCTTTACCACGATGGTAATTTTGATGCAAAAGCTTGTCGATTTCTGGAAGACTTCAAGATCTTTTTCAGTAAGAAGATTGTTGAGGACGATGTGATCAAACGGTGAGGATTATCGGAATACATCATTTTCTGACTTGTACATTATTCCATGGAAGTATCGGATATAGCAACTTCTTGATCTCGGCAATAACAATAAAATGATTTTTTTTTGTAAAATGAGAAAGCTTGTTGTTTTTCTCAATTGTAGCTATGTGGGCTTTTTAATAGATGAGAGAGATATCAAGGTCTATGCTGATAATTTTGTTATCAAATTCCGTTTCAGGCTGTGTAAGGTGACATGTGTGAATAGCTTTTCATTGACAAATCAATACGGCATAACAATAGGAATATCCTTATGCATACGACTTAGTGCTGTCGACCATTCGTGTCGTCCGAATGTTCGATATGCTTTTCGGTAATTTTACTCACTATTTGGACATTCTGAATCCAGAAATGGTTGTATTAATGTTAGGAAATTCATATATTTATTCTGCAGACTTTCAAGCAGTGTCTTGATTTAATCATTTTCAATTGCGTTATTATTCATAGAAATTTATCCAGTGGTCGGAAATGACAAGTTTCAGTAAAAATGTAATACATTGTAGTGGTTATGTATTATAACGTGTCATACATATGAGACGAAGCATCCAGTGTAGTGTTAGGAAGGGCGGCAGTGATACGCAGGCTTGAGTCTGTAAATCCTGTACGAATTTTTCACTTTGCCTCCGTGATACCTAATATTCCATCCTACAGCGGTCGACGATGGATGCTCAAATTGGGAGGGGATGCATTACTGATTTAGTGGAAGACTAGCCAATGTATGCATGGTGAATTAGATAACTGCTTTATCTTTACGTAAAATTGGATAACGACATGTTTATCCTTATAAGTTAGAAATGTGGTAATACTTCAGCATGAAAACAGCATTGATGGTGCCAACACTGAAGTCACGGATTCCTTCGTCTTTAAAGGACGCTAGACATTCATATGTGAATGAGCTACTTCCCAGATATTTACGGCGAGAAATCCTAAAGGTATTACCGTGATATTCGATCGCAGTTATTATCAAATGTTTGGTGTAATGTAGAGGGACTACAATTTTGACTGTGATTGTGAGGGATGTCTTGATGACGAAAGAAATAATCGCATGGAAGGATGGTATTGTATCAACTGTCAAGATGGTTGGTTATCACCGAAAGACAATGCTAGATGCACAAGGTATTGTGACACTTTTGGTATTATTTTATCAAAGCCTCATAGTTTGAATGTTGGCTGGATTTAGCATCATTGATAATTTGCTAATATGTTGCAGGTGTGGTTGGATCATAACTACAGATCATTACGAATTGTGTCGAATGGCTGTAGAAACTGCCAAATCTGGTAACACTGTCATTGAAAACATCAATTATAAGTTGAAGTCGAAAGTATCACTAGCAGTCAAAGTCCGTGAATGTTGAATTTGTTCTTCTTTAACGGAAAATTATCTTTGTAGATGATTGAAATCTTTGAAAGCACTCTTTATAAATTCAATGTTCTTCGCATTCCTAGCTTGCGCATCCTCTACGAAGAAGCTATTATGGAAAAAAGGTGTTTCTATGTGATTCTTTTATCGGTTGGAACTTCAATATGATTTTTCCTTTTATAGAGCCATGGATATGCTGAAATATGGAGGCGACCTTTTGCTTCTACAAGAACAATTTCAGGATGGAGATGATCTGGCTATATGTCATTTGAAATACGGTCTCGCTCAAGCTTATAAGTTGGCTGGGAAACACGATGCTTGTCGACAAATTCTCACTGGAGTGCGGGAGGTGATCTTTTTTACATCACCCTACATAAAATATATTGATACAACATTATAATTTTTGGCCGCAAGAGTTATATTATTTTAACGAATTGCTTTCTATTCACGACGTTGTGTTGTTTATTTAATGCTTTTTCAAGGTTTTTGAGCAAGTTTATGGATCAGGTTCGAAAATCCATTTGATCGCTTCGTATATGTCCTGAGCTCATGGTTTCTTACGATTGGCAGGCACTCGTTAGTTGTTACGTGGAAGGATCACTGTGTTCAATCGTTTTACTTGTTTAAATAAATAGTTGAGCTCAAATTACTTTGACTGACGCAACCAGTTCCGTACTAGTTCTGTACTATATTTTTGTTTTTGTTCACGGATTTAGCAGCACAGGGGTAGTACATGTTGCAAAGATGCCCAAGCTCGGGTATGTTCCTCAATAGAAACAAATATCCCATTTCTCATGGGTTGGAGAGTTGTTACCAGAATGATTCAGGGCGATACAAACTTGTTAAAGATCTATCGTCTGCAATCAGTTTCTGTGCCGCTGTTTAAACTAGTCACCATGGTATCATGAAGTGTAATTGGCTTTTATCTTTATGCATGTTATTGCAGTGGATGTCTGTTGATTTTGGCTGGCGCCGATTCAATTTTTTTGATAAAAATGTCGTTCAGGATCCTGAGAGATTGGGCGAAAAGTTTTTGGGACTTAAGGTTGCAAATATTTTTCTCTTAAAATGTGAATCTGTGTCGGCATTGAAACTGTGAAAATGTGTTCCATAGGATGTATGCGTAGACTGTTGGTGCAACGATGGAGATGCTGTATATCTTGGTGAGTCGCGAGGTGGAGTCTTCCGATTATGCAAGCAATTGGACCAATATTATTGGAAAGCATACCAAACATCCCTGGCCGCTTTGCATGCTGTAGGGAAGTATGTGTTTTCTGTAGGAGTGAGTTTTGAATTCATTTTCATTTTTTTGAATTCATTTTTTCACAGGAATAGGGTTGAGACTTGTTTAGAACACTTGTTTTCCATTTGAAAACGCAATAATAAAGGCTAACATCTGCGAAATGTTAGTTTCTCAACATCCCTTTTTTACATATTTAGTATTTCGTTGTCATCTGTAAATGAGGTATTTCACATCAAAAATTATAGCGAGATTGTATTCCATATAATGGGAAAGGTTTTTTCATCCTTAAAAACTATTGTAACCATTCAACTGAAAATGTTTCGCCGTGGATGTATATATAACCAACTATTCTGGCTGTTAAACCAAATATGAAACAAGCGTGCCGTTCATATCGACCTTCTGATCTTATATATGATTTAAACACTAATGGTGAGAAATGATTTAATGAATTTCTATCGTAAATATTGGAAATATCGCAAAAGAATCAGGAGGATAAATGAGAGGGAATGGTTATCTTCAATTTAGATAAGTCGATATTCTATCTACTACTACTGAAGTTGGTACTCTCCGTATTTGGGAGTCACTAGATGTTCGAGTTTTGCGGCAAACTCAGCACAATTACTGACATTTTAAAATATTTTATTTCCTTCAAATTTATCAAAAAAGAAGCGAAAAAATCCAACTAATTTGGTTGTTCCCAACGATGTCCTTATATTGCTTAACTGCATTGAGTGGTCATGGAATGATGGGCTGAGTAAGTGTAATGGATCAGCACGGCAGACCGGATATTTGTAAGTGCAAGTTCGAGTCCCGCCTGAGGGAATTTCGCGGCCAACTCAGCATAATTACAGACATTGTAAAATAAAGTACAATCACGATTATGTATTGAATATTTTATTGTGAAGTACTACTTTCTTGAAATTTTGGATTGGACGAATTTCTTTCAGAATGAGTAATTCGAATGCTTCTAAAAGTAGTTTTACCTATCAATTACGTTAGTATGTGGCGATGGAAAAGATTCAATAATTTTGACAACTTTAGAGAATTGTGAAGAGTTTTGGAGCGATAGAATGAACTCATATGTGTTTTGACGAAAATAATGTAGAAGTGTAAAAATGCTCCGAATAATTAGGCTTAGCTCACCTGGTGTCGTAAAAATGTTGTGTAGCCTCTTTTTGTTAGCACATTATTGTGAAATTTTTCATAGAATTGTTCAAAATTGAAATGATCTTTTAAATCTGATAAACTTTTCTCTGAATTTTGAAAAATCTAGCGTATTAGGAGTACATCAATGTTCTTATATTGTAGAATATTCTTATGTTAAGGAAGACGAGGAGATAACCAATTCTACACTGAAAATATGGAGAGGAGATTATTCGAAAAGGGCTGCTCCGGTATTGCATCGTGAGGTTAGGCATCTATATTATTTTATTCAGTTGGAAAGATTTTTTGTCTGTATAGTTTTTTACATCTTATCTAACCATCTTTTTATGTCGGCGTTCAAATTGAAACCGATTTTAAGGTTAGATTATCTTCAATTAGTCCAACTGGTCATTATTCAATAGCTGCTTCTGCAGTGACTGTTCATTCATCTCTTTCTTCGATTGCGATTGGATTCATTGATGGTAGTGTGTTAATTTATCAAGGGGACATAATTAAAGATAAGGTATAATATGCTTTCATATCTGTTTTGTTGATCTCTCAGTATTGGAATAATATTCTTCTGAATAAGTTATATATAAAGAGTCTCTTTTCTCGCTGGCATGGTCTTCGTGAGTCTTCACCATTAGATGGTTCTGTCACGGGGCTTGCGTTTGCGAAATTACCTGGAGATAAACTTGTGATATTCACAATCACAACTAAAGCTGTCAACTCATATGTGGTTGACAACAAGGCTGTAATCAATACGGTATGGTTTACACTTTAGTTCTTTTTTAGACCTAGTTTTTTGGGATCAAGCAATTTAAAAGTTTTTTTTGATAAGTACTCGATTATATATGAAAGATATGGACTTTGCTTTTTCTATGTGTCTTATTTATCGTCAAATGTGTATAATTAAATAGTTGATAGGTGTGTGAATAAACTAAAGAAAAAGAATTGGTACAAAACGTCAGTTGCACTGCGCCTACCTGATGAGTTGGTTGATAAACTTTTCATAATATTGCTGACCGCTTGCTATAATATGTTTGTTATATTATGAACTACTTAAGTATTATAGTGTTACGTTTTCGAATGGTTTTCAACCTGAGGTAACAAATCAAAATCCGATAACCGAAAAATTCTTTGACTTTTATATTGCAAATTTATTGAAAAATTTTATTGTCAGAGTCAGTAATAAGTCTTTAGTCTACGTTTTAGTTTTTCCAGTATTTATATATTACGTTTCTTTATAACTAGTTAAAATGATTTGTGCCACTTTTTTGTATTTGCTGTTCTGTTGTTCTTCTCAAATTTTTTTCTCTTTCAGTGATTTAATTACGTAGAGGTTAAAAGAAAAAAAGTGTTGTAGGGACTTTTGTGATTAGCGTGATTCTCTGTCTTACTGGCTCAAGAATAACGAAAGACCGACTTCCCGCCATGGAGCACTATTACTCATTCATTCAAGCCAATTCCGTTCCACGATTTCATTGGCGAACACGCATATATTTTCCGAAATACAACTACATTGAACCTTGCGCACGGTGGTTTTATCCAAGAAATATGAATGGAAAGATTCTGATTCATCGTTTGTTCACAAAGTTAATCCCGTAGCCCATAATGAGAACATCGGATTAGGACAACCTGAAAAAAATGGGATTTCCCAGTGGACCTTGTTGCTTTGGCCACATACAAATAGCAGCAAGTGTTACAGAGATTTGGAGAGAGTAGCGTATTTCCTTGTCCTCCTGTCCTAGCTTGCTTCAGCGAGCTTTGGACTCAGAGAATGCACTGGTAATTCAACATGGCCAAAAATTCGTGATCACTCCTATCTCAGTGTTTTCTTCCTGGACCTAAGTAAATACTTCAATAACATTAACAATTTGCACCATAATGCTTAAAAGGTGTATACTAAATGTAAACAACGAACATAAAATCATGCCAGTCATCATGGTACTAATCTTATGAATATATCACACTCGTGAGATTCATAGCAATGCACAGAGCAGTTGGGTTGACGCTAAGCCCTACTAAAACGCTCTGTCTGTTTTTAATGCAACAATTTTTGAAATTGTGAGCACAACCAATTTATTTGGCGCATTTTTGGTTCAAATTTTGATGCTCGATGTATACATGCTTAAATAGCAAATCATGTTTAAGAAAATTTATTTATGATAGTCTTATGTGTCCGCCAATAGTGTACCGAGAACTGATAAAGTTCATCCACATAGCTGCATTTTAACATGAACTACAAATGTATGTAGAAATTTATTGGTGTTTTATAAAGGTGCAGTTTTTAATAAGATTTGCAGAAAGTGGTTCAGAAAATTTGAAACAAGTGATTCGGCCCTTTCTGATAAGCCGCATTCTAGGCGGCTACTTTTGATTGATGATGATGCTGTTAAAACCATATTGCAGCAAGATTGACATCGAAGATCGCAAAAAGGCTTAAGTGCCACAAGAATAAAGTCAGAAGGGTTTGGATGATCGAGTCGTCATATGCACATCTCTTTCTGCAGGAAACAAAATGAACTTTTCTTCAACTAGGTGGTAAACGAAAATGAAAGGTGAATTACCTAGGAGAACATCACAAAGACATTATAAATCCGGATAACCTAGGCCTTGCATTTCTAAACCAAATTTGACTCGGAATGAAATGATGTTGTATATATTTTGGGACATTCAAGGACCAATTATGACAAGGTTTTGAAACAAGAGAAAAGCTCAGTTCGGAGAAGTGTTGTCAGCAGTTGGATAATCTGAAGGCAGGATTTCAAAAGGAGGAAGATCCTAATGAATCACGATATTACCAATCCACATGTTGCTTAGAGGACTTTTCAGATAATTGCAGAACTATGCCAAGATGTTCTGTCGCATTCATCACATTCCATGGACTTAGCAGCCTTCGACTATCGCTTGTTTTTGTAGCAACGATATTTTCTAATCAGCAAAAGGATTCAATAATAAAAGAGATATCAAGTAAGCAAGCACTCTTCCAGTTTTTGCATCAAAAGATAAAACATTTTCCAAATATGTCATGTACAAATTGCCTTCACGCAGTACATTGACGGTAAGATAAATTTGTGATTTGTTTTATATTATATTGGCTGGTATAGTAGACCAGGGAAGTTCAGGTAAATGTTAAATACTTAAGATGTACTGACTCGAGAGAGAATGCTCGACTTTGTAAAATGAAGCCACACGGGTCTTTCAATTTATGCACGGAAAACAATCTTACGTTTGGATAATGATTGTTTTTACAATAATAACAATACAATATGTAAAATGATCCGATGGTATCTGATTGAGCGAATGAGCTTGATTGTTTGAGAAGCTTAGTAACACTGGAACACCTGGATCACCTGGATTCCCGTTGATCATCGACTGATTCGAGCGGGCACCAGTAAAACTTCCATTTTTCCCTATCGCTCGCAAGGGTAGTCCAGTGAGTTCTTCGCTCTAGGGATTCGTC
>KN716703.1:26092-40776 GCA_000816705.1 Dictyocaulus viviparus | reverse complement strand
TATAGCCGTATGGTATTGATCATCTACATTGACCAAGGGATACCGTAATGCCATTTTCATGTTGACCAAAGATTATTCTTAGAGAAAATACCACTTTTTAAGTTATGTACTTGATACAATTGAACACTTTAGTTAGTTTTTTGAAGAAAAAGGAGGAAACATGAAAGAGGAACATCACTGTCAAACGTATTGCCCTCATTGTTTCATATCATGAACTTAATGAAAGTTTTCTTTCAGAACATGCTCTTTCTAGCTTACTGAAATCCCTCTTGCTATAGTACTTGCTGCATTTTTACGGTAACGTGTAAATCTAATGTAATCAAAAGCATTTCATTCAAATGAAATGAGCCATAAGAAAGTGTCTTCTGCCTCAAAACAGCTGTGTATTTACCGATTGAAATTTTGGATTTGGATTCGAGTCTCTCATGAGGTTCCAAGTTTTATGATTTTCTCAGAATCATTCATATAATTCTTAACAGCATAACCATCATAACTTATTTTCATTGGTGGAAAACAAGTAAATAACCAATATATTGAAATTTACAGTTACCGTATTTGACGTGGCAGATAAACGAGATCATTCCAATATTGAAATATTAGCTGAAGCTTTCAATTTCTAATCGAGTTACGAATGTTTTTTCCTGTTTTGGGATCTCCAAGCAATTAAGGCCACATCTTCCCTCGTTAGCATTTCCAGATGATTTTCCTCTTAGAATCTTCACAAAGGCAAACATTATTCATAGCGATTTATTAATTATTCTACCTGTTACAACAGATTAAAATGTTTTATATTTATGCAAACCGTATCCCTAGCAAGGATGAGTCAATCGCAAAAGTGGTATATTGGAAGAAGCATGAAATCGTATCTGATAGATGTTCGGTCTGGTGTGCTAGCTATTGCACTACTGAGGTCCTCGCTTTTCCCTTACTCGAATAATCCACTTATTATTTTTAATTTTAAGCAGTTTTCTAATTTTCGTACTTGTCAACGAGTAGGCGACGATAACATATCCACTTCAGATAATAGTAAATGGAACACTGAGTGATGGCAAAGCGAGAACCGCGGTGGTACAATCTGTAAAACACTAGAGCGGACATCTGTATTTAAAAATGACTGAGCCTCATTAAAGGGAAAAAAACGTCAATCAGTCATTACAGCATTGAACCTCGTCACAAAAGCTTGGAATTTGGAGGCACAATTGAACAAAACTAAACTGAACCTCATGGGAATTCCAGCCCCTTTTTAATTTTTACGCTTTTCAAATTCTAGTTATGAAAGCTCTTGGAAGTTTGCTTCCTGATTTTGTATCATAAATTTTTCGTTACTTTTGAAATGAGGAAAAAAGCATATTGTGAAGAAAAGAGGAATGTAAAGTCTTTTGAGCACTCTCGCTTTTGATGGCAGCAACTTCGAACTGTCACCAAAAAATAGCTGTGTTAATAATAACCGTAAGATTATTTTTCGAGTCAATCACAAAGCATGGAGCCTCAGACCATTCCGCATGAAGTTCCAAGCATTGTGGTTGTCTTACCATCATAGGATATTAAATACTAAAATACAAACAATTATAACTTATCATGATTGGTAGAAAATTAAATAAGTTACTATTTTGATGACATTTCTTCTTAAAAGAATTACCATGCAACCACTGCGAAAATCTCTAAAACTGAATTCTATCTCTAATCGTTCCGATCCTCAATCCTCAGAGTACATTTGTAAGCTCGTTGAGTGTACACTGTTTCTGCAGTACGTTTGAAGAAGCAGAATCTTCTGTATAGTATTATTTATTATATTATTACTTATGAAATGCTTGATCTTATCTGTTGTTAACCGATATTTATACTACTTCGCTCTTTGTTGACAAATCGGCACCGACTTCTCTCCTGTCTTAATACGACTAGATCACTTCGCCTTCTAGTCTTTCTAATTTGAATCATAAGGCTTTTATCATCATATAGAGCTCAATCAATATTGTTTACGTATAATCAGTACCATTATATATAAGATAGGATAGGATAATTGTTGTTGTTGATCAATGCGTTGTGGCGGGATGCGCCAACGCATTCGTGTTCAGCGTGATATCATGGAGGTGGTTGAATGCGTGCCTGTTCTATACAATGACTTGAGTTGACCACTCTTCACCACGTCAGTGCCAGTTATCTTACTCAGATTCCTCTGGTACCAATTTCCGACCTCGAAGGGATGGCGGGCTTGGTAGGCCTGGGGGGGGGGGGAGTCGCGAAATGATTCGAGTCGGTGTGTCATTGCGGCATCTCCATCACGGAGCCACTGCGCCCCTATTATATATTACTAGTCATAAATTTACCGCCATGATGAAATTGTTAGTGGTGAAGATTTATCGCCACAGAAGAACTGAAAAATAAAACAAGAGAATTGGAGAGTATCCAGAGTCGCGTTACCAATCAGTTACTCATCCGATTATAATTCGAAATAAAGTAAAATTTTTCTTAAAAAGTCTGTAGAGTGATCATGTTCTACCTGTTCAGGATCGCTCAGATTTTTTTGAAACAGCTCGATTATGCATTCTCTCGTACGTAGACGGCACATCAGATCTGGAAAAGGTACGATTGCTCAACGTGTTATTCAAATTTCACTAACATCTCAGAATTAATCAAGTATTGAGTAATCACATAACAAGAACTCTACTAGTATTAGTGTAATCGGCAGCAGGCCACGCCGGAAATATGCGAATCGCGGGTTCAAATCTCGAATGAGTTCAGGTTCTGTGACTAACTCAACAACATTATATATCGAAAACATTTTGAACTGTCAAAGAAAGTAAAATAAACAATACGATACAAAAATGCTGAGCATTGTACTTTGTTTTTGTCGGCTGGAATTTTCTTTTTCCAGCAATGGACAAATTTTCCATATTACGTCAACAAATGCGCTCCGAAAAATCGTCTTCCAATACAGGGTTTTTCGAACACGGACGAGATGAAATATCATGTTATGCCAATGCCTTACGTAGGTACTTAATTGTACTTTAAAGTTTAATTGGAGTGTTACTATCGATCGCACTAACGATGAATAAAACCAGTACTTATCAGATTTAAGGAATCACTATAAAACTGGTTTTGTAAAAACTTGGCGATAATCTTTTAACCCTACTACTCCAAATCTGCTTTGTGTCTTAATGTTTTGAATCAGCTACACGAATGAATTGGATCGTAAGGTTGCTCTTGCGTAGATCGTTAACTTTTGTTATACACTTACGCATTAACCCACACCTTTCATCGTAGACGTCATTGAACGAGGATCAAGCTTCTATCAGAGCACATCATGCTAATTTCCTATCGATTTGGTACTTCTTATTCAATGCGCGAAATTCGGGAGATGAACGCTTTGATTTGCATGAAGGCAAAGTCGAATAAAGTGTGATACGGCGCAGTAATCGGAGCCTCTCACCACCATTTTATGGGCTTCGCTTACACTGTCTTAGAAAATCACTGAGACATAGAGCATCTCTAGCCAATTTTTAATTATTCATGGGTAAATTAAAGTTCGCTTTCCTTCTGTTCTCAAAATAGTAGCTCAACCTGTCATGAGTTACGTCGATTTAGACCTCACAATCATGAGTTCATAATAAGCCGTAATAGGGCTCATTTCCCAGAAAAAAAAAGTTTCAGAAGTCTGTTTAATCAAGCTGCGTACGAAATAATAGGGTGATGTTTGACTTCTATTCCTGGCAAAAATGAAAATACAGAAAGGAAAACGTTTCAGTAGGCACGTTTTCAATCAATAGTGAAGCTAAAACAAAGCCTTACATCATCTAGGTATCAAATGTAGTTAACTGCTCGATCATTTCTCTTGGTATTGGAAAAGATGTCGAGGCCGAGAAGTCGATGCAAACAGCGCTGCCAAACTGTCAGTTCTGGGGAGCTGATCCGGTAAACGAGACCAATGCTGAAATTTTCCCCGAGGTATTCTTTTGTCTAGCTGATTTTAACTGTCATTCTGTCTGGCTGTCGCTAACTGAAAGCCAAGAGTTTAGACTGATACGAGAATGACTTCAATAATTCAATCAATAGTGGTTTTTTTTTTCTGCACTTTTCTTATTCTATTTAACATTTTCTTCATAATGGTTATTTTTATTTATTTCAGGTGGGAAAGTTTTATAATATTGCCGTGGGTGCTGAAAATGGTACATTCAGATCGTATGTATTGGAAGGTGAGACTTGCTACCTCATCTGTTAATTTTTCAATGGCTTACCATTTTTGACTAATCTAGCTATTTTTTATGATTAAAAGCTGTAATGAACACGTCTTCGGCTTACACATCATTGATAGAGCATAATTTTATAACAATAAATGTTCTTATATAGTTTTATTGATTTAGTAGAATGGCACGAATGCTGGGAGCCCTGTTATGAGATTATAAGATCTAGAGCGGTCCTAGTAGCCAGTGCTACCGCTTCCTTTATTTACTAGATTTTTCCAAAAATTTCTTTACTTTTTTGAGCTAAAATCTAAACAAAACAAACAAATTATGCAAAAAAGCGAATGAAATTCAGCATATAAAGTTACTAAATCAATGCCATACTTATATAAAGCCGAAAAAAGTAGTAGAAATTATACTTCGTTATAATGCTAGTGTTTTTAATCTTGGTATTCTCAAATATTCAAATACGATTTCGTATCTTTGTCGTGATTGGCTGACACAATACTTTGACCGCGCCCACTTATTCTGCAATGTAGCGTTGGCCAATCACACGCAGTAGGATTTTGCCGCTTACCCTACGACACTAATTGCTATAAAGAAATATACAATTTTAGATATTTACCGATATCAGGAGGTAAAATATATGGACCTCGTCACTTTCATTCGTAGCTTCGTCAAACGTCCAGTTATCGATCAGATTATGATTGATATCGAACATGCCGAGTATCCTGTATTACCGTTTTTTCTGAAAGAAGGTGAACTCTCGAAAAACAACATCGTCATCTGTCAGGTGAATAATGAACATCTATTAACAAACATTTCTTTTGAAACTTTCTCATAGAGAAATTTTCTTTTGCAAAAGCCCACATTAAAAAATGAATCATAAGAATAGGACACATCTTGTCACATTGTGAAAATCATCATGGATAAAGCACATAGAAGCAGCCACGAATAGCAGCCAAATTCGTCATCTTCTTTTTGATTTTTAGCTAATGTTTATACAAGTAATGGTATAGTGGTGTTGGTGGTGGCAGTGTCAAAGCGACACGCAGGCTCGGACCCGTTCGCTACAGCGCTTAGACCTACCAAACCTGCCATCGATCCGGGGTCCGCAAACTGGCACTAGAAAAAACTGTGTAAGATAAAAAACACTGACTTGGTAAAGTGTGGTTAGCTGCTTGTATAGATCAGACTCGTATACAACCTCCACTATGCCACGTTGACAACGAATGCGTAGGCGTATCCGCAACAAAGATTAGTCAATGCTAAAGCTTACCTTGCCTAATGCTCATATGTGACTGGCATGAATAAAGTTTTCGTAACTACAAAAATAACTAGTTAGTCATATAATATCCAGGATGCATTTATTTCTGTAAGTTTGAATATAATTGGACAAATAACGCATGGTGGATCAGAATCAATTATATCTATTGTAGACATTTAATCCAAGCCATACTATTGTAGATGAACATTGAAGTACATCGACCAAACAGCGAACAACTGGAGCAGTTCTTTAAATTCTATCAATCACTTATGGAGGAGAAACAGTGGACGCTAATGAGCGCCTCGTCCATCATTGGTCATTTAAGGTGAAGCTTAAGAGAAACGTGTAGAAATAATCTAAATATCATAGAAAATATATCTGCTAATGTAATACAATGAAATGAGAATTTTAAGAGATATAAGTGTCGCTTATGGTTCAGTGCGAGTGCGCAATTCGTACGAATTAAAAACGGGCACATACATTTGAACGAGTTTAGTCGAATGCATTATCGCAGTGCGAGTGCACAACTCGTACGAATTAAGAACGTGCATATACATTTGGACGAGTTTAGTCGAATGTATGATCACGTTCAAATTTGAACCTGATGTCGCCTTTATAAATTTAGTCTATATTTGTTTCTGCAACATCTTTTATAACTCGAGTAGTCATAACAAATATTTGCTTACCTCACTGAAATTCATGCGCAAACATTTATTCATCATACGATCTCCCTTGTATTACATTTTTTCATTACCTTAATTTTACCTAACAAATTCATTTATCAAGCTTATCCTTTATTTAGGCTTTTCATGATCAATCACGGAAATGAAGAATGCCATAATCGATACATCGGTGCCATTTATGAGAAGAAACTTCTTTGAACACAGAAGTCTAGGATATTTCTCTTCAAAGTATTTTTAATGAATCTTATTAGAATAAATTTTATAATTCTTATTAATCCGTATTGTATAAATTACAAGCAATCGACAGCAGATGTGGGTAGTTAATTAAAATGTTTAATGAAGGGGACTAGAAGATCGTAACGTTAGAGCTTTTTCTTCAACGATGATGTCGAAAAGAGCAGTACAGTTTTCAAAAAAAAAAAGTCACAGATGAGAAAAAAAAAGACATTTAGAATTATTAGGTGATCTGAATGGAGATTAGTTGTGATGTTCTTTAGTACTTACGTGGTTGATGGCGTACGTCGAGCCTCTTGACAGGAGCGCATGGCCGGCACCAGAGGAAACAAATTAAGAGCTTACAGTGAAAAATTATAACTTAAGCGATACGAGATTAAGATAAGATATGCTCTGACCCAATATGATAAGTTTCTTCGAACTATTCATAACTATGTGGTGAAAAAAATTGAGGTAAATATCACTGACTACTGTTCTTACCACCAAATATTAAGCCCTTCAGTTCCTTTTGTGTGCAGATGACTCGCTTTTGAAGGTAATGACTCTTCATATGACCGAAATTAATAACTCTGCTACTATTCTTATTATTAATGATATTCATTATTGATTATTTCGTGATTAGAAACCTCATTTTGAAAGGTTATAATGTCATCTGGACCACGAAGATTTTGTTGCCGACTGACATAGTTGACAGGGTAATAATAAAATTCCAATTTTTCTTGTCGCGGATAAAAGTAAAAGTCTAGCATAACACATTCGTCCCGCTTTAAAAACTCATCAGGCACTGTGATCTTTTCCTAGACCTTCATGATGAGGTGCTAGCATTGGTCAGGTGGCATTCCTGCAGTACACAGTGAGGTCAGCTTGAAGTAATTCTTTATGGTTACGTTAACAGCATTGCAAGTTTTTATTTTTTAAGTTAAATCACTATATTTAATCACCCAACCATTTCTATCAAAGACTTTCTTTGATCACATATTCTTATTAGTTCTTATCGAATGTGAGATAAATTGTTTCATGTTTTGCTAGGAACTTTTAGGAATTTCTGAGATATCTTAGAGTCAGATAAGCTCATCAGTTCGATCAGCATCAAGATCACATTTCTGCTAAGAATACTCCCTAGACCTGCACGAAACATCAAAAATGATTTGAGATCATTCTAGTTTAACTTGTTAAGTCCTTTAAACGATATTGATATGATAACGATCATGCACGCGAACTGATGACTGACTCATTTCTTGATTTCAATTGATGTCAAACAATGGCAAAAGACATTGAAAGAAAACAATTTCATCCATGCTTAATGTGGGTTTTAGAACTAATAGCTTACGATCTTATATTCAATTTATATGCAAATATATGGAGCAAAGTAGGGCATAGGCAGAATGGCTTCTATACCGCACACACCATCTCTGATCTACTCTTGAGCGACCCTAATGGTCTAATCTGGAAAGGTGAACAGCATCGAATTGGCAGTATATTGTACCTCTGAGGTTTTCGTACTGTCCCAGGTCACTCCCATTCACACACGTGTACGACACAACAACGAATGCGTGACATATTACCCTAATGAGGTAAAACGTGCCAAGGTTCATCCATATCTTGTATTATATAAATAAATATGCGTATAACATGTGAACTATAACTTTCTAGCTATATCGTTCTATTTAGAAAAGTACTAATAATTTTGGCAATAGGTTCAAAAGCTCTCGTTCCCTAAAAACTGTAATCATTCAAAAATTCGGAGTAACCGTGAAATATATATAATCTAGAATCAGAATCGATATCCAACTTTTTTCCAAAATCCAGCGTTACTTAAAAATATCCTTAATTAGTTTTTTTAATAGATAATAAAATAATTATTGGCGTTGATTAACCCCTTGCGGCGGGATCAGCCAGCGCATTCGTACTCAACGTGATGTCGTGGAGGTGGTTGAATGCGTGTCTGGTCTATACAGTGACTTGAGTTGACCACTCTTCACCTAGTCAGTGCTACTTATCTTATTCAGATTTCTGTGATGCCAATTTACCAATACCCTGGATAGTTGGCGGACTTGGTAGGCCTGAGAAGCGGCCGCGAACGGATTCGCGCCGGCGTCTCACTGCGCCATTTCCACCATTGAGCCACTGCGCGCGCTTTATAAGTTATATAATTATTATTCTAAATACTCACCAGTAATAAAGGCTGCTCAAAAATGTTCATATTATTACATCGCTTACCACGAAATTATCAATTGGTACTAATTCTCACCCTCAAAATAACTCATAGAATGTAACTAAAGTGAGAAGATTAGTATCTTCTTATCTTATATTACAAAACAACTTTGTCACTATCATTTTGGTGTCATTTAACGATTGAGTAGTTGTGTTAGCTTTTAAATTTAACTATATAAAAATATCCATACTTCAAATGTAAAAATACCCATGAAAACAAGATTATACACTTTGACATCACTCGAATAACAACGATCGGATCAATACGCATGTTTTGGGCAAGTCTACTTTTTTTGTAGCGACTGATATCTGTCGCTCACTAGTACAAACGTTGTATATCGTCAGAAAATCGGAAAAATATCTTTATAATTAAGGATATAATGGCGTTGATTTCAGTGAGAGGATGGACGATCCACGATTGATTGGTTTTGTTTGCCTAGGAATCATTTCCGTATGTTTAATATTCAGTAATTTGTTCTACTTATGGAACGCCTATATTAAAGGTATAATATTTATAATGACCCATTTATTTTTATCAATTATTAATCTTCGACTTATAAATGGTCTAAACTGGAATCGATTTCTCACTATTTTAGCGCTAATCAATAAGTTGATTTGTATTTATACAATAGGATGTTCTAAAAAAAAATTTAGCACACGTAGTGTACACTTCACCTATTTCGTCTTCTTTCTAATGGCTTAGATGCCACGACAAAAGACGATGTCGTTGTCAGCTAAAATACTTTTGTATTTCTGCTAAGAAACGTAGATTTCAATCAGCTGATGATCATCTTGAATAATATCCTCTATTTTACAATCATCCAGCTAGAAAACAAAGAGATTTGCTTACACCTGATCTACTAGGGCTTGTAATATTTCGCATCCAGTCAACGATTCTCAATAGATGACGGAGATTATCAGCAAGAATCACCTTAGTAACCTGATTGACGAAGAAGAAGCGTCATTAGTTTTCCACTCTACTGTCTTCCGTGATATGTGGTCATGTTCAAGCATAGCAACAAATGTAAGAGCCACCCTGTAATTCTAATTTCGTATCTATTAGTGGATTAGTCCGCTAGTTGTTCAGTAGCTTTTCTAGGATACTCAAGTACGACTGGTGCTGTTCTCCTTGAATTGACCTGCTATCACTTATTTAGAAAATTCTTTCTGAGAAAGTGATATGAGATCTTCATAAGAGCAAATGTACTTTTGAAGTGCAGTCCTTCGATAGCAGTTCTCTCTCTCTACATGGAGAAGGTCCACACTTTGATTGGTTTGACGCTGTTAAACGTTTTGTCGTAATCAACAACAGAGAGGACACGGTGCATGTGGTAATTTCAAAAAATTTAGATGGTCTTGACACAATTTAGATGGTCCATGCTGCAACATTATTTTTCACATTCCGCTCATTCAATCTTTTTGTTCCGTTCAGAGTATACTCAACAAGCAAATTGACCGATTGTTTCCAAAATTCCTTTGGTAATTGTCTTTAGTGAGGATAGCTATCACATCGTTTATTACCAGCCTAGTTTTTTTTTGTTTTTCTTTTTCTGCTTTTTGTTTTTATCGTTTTTTCGAAGCTTAAATGTCATATTGATTGCGTAAGAACATGTGATTTGCGACCTCCAGCTCAAACTGTAAGGGCAGAAGTGCCTTTCGCTATACTTTTTATTATAACTCAACCCTACATATGATGGAATCTGAGGCGGTTTCTGAAATTTTCAGGATACGCAGCTAGAATTGCGACACGATAAAGTTAGCTGGAACTGTTTCCTTTGCCGGTTTTATATAATGGCGAGATGTTTTTGTTGTACCATCTCGTCATATAATGGTACATTATAAAAGCTCAGCTTATGACGAATTTCATCAGGCTTAACGACTTTTGGGCTTCCTCCAATACGTCCTGCTGCGCTGCATATATACATGCAAATCCTACTGCAAATATTCTACAACACTTATTGAATATCAATCCTGCTAGGTGCGTTGGAGCTGAGTCGAGCTCTAATCACCTTATTTTTCGATTTTTTTTTGTCGTTCTTTTTTCTTCGTCGTTCCTCGACTTTCGTGAAATTTTTGAAAGGATTACTTATTGCGGATCACATTTCCCAGCTTTTAAGACACTCCCAGGTTGTTTTTATCAGCTGTACTGATCAAGCTGGTGACTACAGGTTTATAACGGCTATAATGTAAGCTCAGGAGACTGCCCTGTGTGGCCTGTGTGTGTACCGGCTTGTTTGAAAATTCCGTTAACGAATGACAAGAGTTGGGTCATTCCGTACAATTATGTCGAATTTCTTGCTTTTCGCCTTTTGAATCACAATGACACAGTTTCACGCGGCCAATCGCCTCAGGGAACATATATGCTCGATCCAATTATAAAAGCATGACATTTTATAAGATTTCAAACTATCTATTCGTTCCATAATCACATCCTAAATTTTCAATTACCAAAAAGAGTAAAAAATTCTTCTTATGTTTACTTTAATACACCATTCTTAGCATGTTCTTAGTAATTTTAGTTATGGCTTCGTAAATTTTAATTTTTCTTACGGCTTTTAACATTCTGTAATAAACAAATAGTATAAGGCTACTTGAAATTTTTATCCATATCGATCCATATGTGCTTTACTATCGTTTTCCAATAGAATTATTCTATTGAACGTCCACGAGAAGCTTCAAATAAAGCTTCATATTGTAGCTGAACGAGGTTCTGCAGTAAGCGTCCAGATGTCAGCTAGCAGAGAACGAAATGCAACTTAATCATTTTTCAAGAACAATTATTGTCTTTTTTTCTTCTCGCAAAGTGTGTTTTTCATGAAATTAAAGCTTTACGATGAGAAAATTATCATTCTTACTCATTAACGATGCAGTACAAATGAGGAGGACAAGAAAATTTTATTTCATTCGCGTCAAACAGAAAAATGAGAATCACTAGGCACCGAATTGGCAACACAAATGAACTGTATAAGAAAAATATTGAACGTGATATTTTCATAAGATGTTTCTATTATCATACGTTTTTGAAGCATTGAGGATATGAGGAGGTGAACATTTCGACCATTCAAACCGGTATTCAAAATGGAAGATGATTTGAAAAACTAAGGCAAATATGGTTCTATAGTGGAAAAAAACACTAATAATTTTCAAACTTACTGCGTCATTCTTGTTTTGAAAACGAGAAGGTGAGCAAAATACTTTACAACACCGGGATTTAGGTCTTGAGCATTGACGAATGTCTTGTAGAATATAAACTCCAATAGCTTTTTTGATCTCTCGACTTCATAATTTACCTTTGATTACCCCTTACACGAGTGCAAATAATCCAACATGTATGTTTATTGATTTAATCGTTGAATCGATCGATATCAAATATTGCTTCGTCTACGCGCAGAGGTATGTACAGTGTTGCGATGCAAATCGAATATTGATCGCATACTGTTGAGAAAAAAAGTTGTGAACTTCACCTCTAATTTTCTTCACCAACAGTTAGAGTGGTAAACTTCAAACAATAATGTAAATCAAGGCAGAATCAGAGAGCATTGAACAATCACGGAAATCTCTAACCAATAATCAATATGAAACGCCTTTGTTTAGGAATAAATCAGTAGATTAATTCCTCCCTAGTTTGTGTTTCTTGTTTTCGATTCGGATCGAGAAACGGTAAATCTTTCGGATCGTGCAATGACGGCGGTTTACCGTTCCGTTGTACAAGTGTGCCTCGAGGAACTGTAAGATACAAGTATTGTGCTTAAAGTCTAAGCTCAAATACAAACTCATTGAAGAATTAAAATTTGTTCTATTTTGCTGGGGTCAGCGAACGAATAAAAAGCTAAGTTTTTTCGCAATTTTATCGTCTTTTAGCGATGCCTTAAATCGACGTCACATAAGATATTTTAGAATTAGTGATGTTAAGAACCTATACAGCACTTTTTCTTAGTTTGAAAAAAGTGCAGTTTATAGTTTAAGCTGTAAACGTGTTATATACAGTCTATGTTTTCTTAACAATAAGCGGAGGGCGAACCTAAAAACGTTCACTCTTCTTCCTCAGAAAGTTTTCAAGAAAAATGTCTGCTGTTACTGTAAAAGAAAGACACGCTTATGACTTACTGGTTCCATACAGCTCGGTAGGTGGCAATATCATTGGTGGTGGTGAAAGTGCTGCAGGGGCGTACATGCCGCCAGGCACAGAATACTCAGATCCAGGTTCACTTCGAGGCTGTAACGTCATAAACCTCATGACAATTATTTAAATAAATAATTTGAAAAATAAGCAAGTTTTAGTTTATAGAATATTATTTCCTGGAAATACAGGAACACTTGTAATATAAAGACACTTGTGCTTCTTCTTTCTTGACTTCTACATTTCCCTCATTTTCTTCATTATGTATTTGTAATGTGCAAGCCACCATGTTACTGTATAGAAAACTAACATTATAAATGAATACTCAAAACTTAACACTACAAACAAGTTAAAAAATGTGTGATGAGATATGTGGAAAGGTGACCTATTGATGCTTCAACAGCTGTGATAAATCTCACTACCTCAAGCTGAGGCAAAAAAAACGAATTCTGTTCCACGACAAACAACGTGCATTGCATAATCTTCAAGTGGATTTTCGAACAATACCAGAAATCATGGTACACATTGTTATGTAATTCGTAGAAGGAGCAGTTTTCAATTTATCTTCTTCTTAGAACATTTCATATTCTTGTAAATACTGTATATTTTTTAATTTTATTGTATTATATTTTTTATAGATAGATTGAAATTATAGAAGCTTTTTTTTGTGTGGAAACATGAACAATTTTTCGTACCACATTTGATTTTTTGATTGATGGTGTGTCTTGGCGAACAGCATGTCTGAATGTGGATTGAGGTGTTACTGGCATGCTTGTACCCGGAGGCGGTGGATACGGTAGTGGACTTCCCGAATACGGTGTTGAGTAGAACTGATCGGACATCGGTAGACGACTGAACATTATCTTTATTATTTTTAATTATAAATTTAAAGAAAGCAACGTTATTATAATTTGAAAACCTTTTTTTTCTTATTATAAAAAGCCTTTTTGCACTAAATCTCAATTTCATGTTAATAATGAGGTATAAAAATTTCATAAATCTTCCTAATTATTTACATAATTTATGATCTACCTACATAGTAATATATTATAAAATAATAAGATAAGATAATTGTTGGCGTTGATCAATCCCTTGTGGTGGGATGCGCCCCCGGATTCATGTCCACCCCGGAGGGATGGCGGGCTTGGTAGACCTGGGGGGCGGCCGCGAACTGAGTCGGGACGGCGTGTCACTGCGGCACCTCCACCACTGAGCCACTGCGCCCCCATATTATAAAATACAGCCAAAAAAAATAATAATCAGAAGAAAACAGGACTTTTATTTCTATCAGATTTTCATCTAACGTTCCTAGTTTTGTGATTGACTTACCATCATAGATATATAAATTACAGAAATATAAGGATAAGTGTTAGGGTAGTTCACCTCTTTGTGGAAAATCGCCACTCATTCATCTTGATATTTTAGTGAAGGTGTTTGAATGCGTGTGGTCTATGCAACGACTTACAAGAGAAGCAGTATGTTGCCAAGTCAGTGCGCCTTACTACCCTCAAGAGTAACTCTGATACCAGCTATGAGTAACTCTCGTCCCAATTCATTGATCCCTTAGGAAGGCAAAGCTTAGTTGACCTGAGATCGAACTCGAGCACGGACATGAGGTGTCAAGGTATCAAGGCCGCGTGTCAGCATGACGGAACATTGTACCACTACACCGTGCGACTCATACTATAGAAATATAGCATCCCATAGCGTGCTTTTATAAGAAATAAATATATGACTCATTCATTGAAACATTAAAAATAAAATAAAAATGAATAAATCATCGAGAAGATACTTTATTCAAACTGTAAACATATTCGATATAATTCGTATTAAGCCTTATTTATGATACGTAACTAATTTGTTAGCGAGACTACTTTGCTAGCAGGTGTATTTGTAAACGTTACGGTTCTCTCTTTGTTGTTTTGTTTTTTTTTTGTTTTTTTGTGTGGATGGGTGTGGGTTTTTTTCCCTATAAAATTAACAAA
>KN716702.1:53818-67586 GCA_000816705.1 Dictyocaulus viviparus | reverse complement strand
AGTCCATCCCATGAATCCACCCGCGTCTCAAGGCAAGTACACGGTCGGTTTTGGTCCGCGATTCACCCCCTATCCGCCTCCTGGGGTCGCGCCACGTAGCCTAGCGACTAACCGGCTTGAGATCCCTTAGCGAGGGAGATCCGTGGAAATAATGTGATTTAACTCGAGTTAATTAGGCAGTATTGTGCTACGATCGAGCCCAACATTTCTGCAAATGCAGAATCAGCAAATGTGACGATCCACAAACATCTAGAAGAAAAGATTTATTTAAATGGTACAAAATGTTATGGATATCAATGAAATTATCGCTTATTCGAGTGAAGAATGTTTTTTTAAAGTTATCTAATGTGATACTCAGCTCGATTCCGGGAAATTTATCTATCGTTGTTAGAGTATCCGTTATTCTTTCAATGATGCCTTCTGTCTCTTAATAAGATGGATTTCGTAATTTCATTTATATTTTTATATAAAATACCGGTTTTCCTATTATAGGTATCGCTTTTCAATCTAAGTATCTAAACTGTGGATGTTACATTTAGAATCGTAGGATGAAAACGAATGGAAAATGTTCTGCATTCACACTGCCAGTGAAGATGGGCCATCCAAAAATTTAGATAATTGTTGGCGTTGATCAATCCCTTGTGGCGGGATGCGCCCCCGAATTCATGTTCAACGTGATATCGTGGAGGTGGTTGAATGCGTGCCTGGTCTATACAATGACTTGAGTTGACCACCCTTCACCAAGTCACTGCCAGTTATCTTACCCAGATTCCTCTGGCACCAATTTACCGACCCCGGAAGGATGGCGGGCTTGGTAGGCCTGGGGACGGCCGCGGATTGGACCAGCGTTTTACTGCGGCACCACCACAGAGCCACTGCGCCCCCTCCAAAAATCCCAATATTGTTCCAAGTTCCTATTTTTGTATTGTATTGTATTGTATAGTATAGCCAATTGTTATTAATTCAATTTATCCACTACTGTGACCACGTCATCCTAATCACTGCATTTTGAAACTAATCTACTTACATTATAAAGTTGCATTATAATTGTAAAGTCTTACCAACCGCTAGTGATACTTATTTCCCCTAAAATTTTATTAAATCACCTCGGAGTTATGTTATGAAACTGTCCTCATAGCTGCTGCCTTGAAGATGGATGGGAATTACGAATGTCCTCACATTGCAAGTAATAATAGTATCTCTACTAACGATACTTCGTCACAATTTTCTCACTTCTACTTTTTAATGACGTTGAAATCCTAGTTCGCTTCTACGTTACAATCTCATCATATCAAATGCTAATGAGCATTATTTGGAATGAATGACGACATCTCGAAGACGCATTGGCACATCTCTCGTATTAAATCAGAACTCTGGATTTCCCATTTCAAAAATCTCATGTTCATTGGTAGTTCCATTACAAACGATGGATAATACTTCATAAATATGTTGCTCAAAAATTGTAACTTTGTGTCAAATTTTGATCAATTTTTCATTTCATAGAAAAAACACGTTAGAACAATCTTTATAAATTAAAAAATCGCAAGCAAAATAAAAAACCTAACACCTGTGATTTGTAATGCCAAAATATTGGAATGGTCTGTGCAGCCATCAAATCACGATTAAATTAAGCCTTACAACAAGTACAATTACATGTACCTCATTTGAAATTATTGAAAAGAAAAACAACGAAGTTATGCAACTACCAGAGCTAATCCGACCTAATTTAGAGCATCAAATCACAAAACACGAATCGATGGATTCTAATGGTGTAAACGCATTATATTTGGTATAAAGCAAGTCTGAGAAACATTTCGGCAAAGAAAAACTCACATAATTAAACAAATATCAATCTAAAGGACACTCTTGCTTATTGACATCACCATAAATATCTAATTTAGACACATCAAGCTGTTTCTTTCTTCTAGTCTTGTCTTTTTTGTTACTTCCTAGGTTCATAATACGGACACATCCCACATACGGCTCTGTAATGGCTTTTTACATTTCTAACATAATTTATATTTCTCAAAAAAAAAAACATTTGTAAACACTTACGAGTAAAAACAAAATTAGAAAAAATGACTACCTCTGGTCTCTATACCCTTGCTTACAACAGATTTCGGCACACCACCTAGATAGATCGGATCTTTTGTAACTGTCTCCGGTTTCTTACTCTTTTTCATAATATTTAAATTGCTCTTGCCATCCACCGTTAATGTCATCAGGTTTTTTTTCTTCATAATCTGGAATATTATTTCGCTTGCGGCTTATGTCTATGAAAAAGCATAAGCCGCAATTCCCGAGAAAATCAATTAAAAGTTATGGCTAAGTAGCGGCAAAATATGAGAAAACTAATGCAGCTCTTGTGCATCAAAAACTCCTACAATTATTTTTTCAAAAGAATGCCTCCATTACGCCCAGCTACAAACCTTGATTGAATGCCAGTGACCATCACATAATGCATTCTGAACTGGAGGACTATAGACCAAGGTTTCAGCTCCCGAACCGCTATCGACTGTGAACTAAACATATTTCTGGAATAGCTTTTCACATTTCTAGTATAATTCATATTTAACAAAAAAAAAGCACTTGTAAACAAACACCAGCAAAGTCTTGCACGGTAAGAAAACTTATCAGAAATTAACCTTAACAGTGCCATTAAGAATCTGAACAGTAAGATATTCAAATACACCGACGGAAAATAGTACACCAGTTTGTGTGCGTGGGCGTATTTCCATTTCTGCCGAAAACATTTGTCCCACCTATAAATATAAATACTTTATTCATTGAGAGGAGTAAAAAAGAAAGACATTTAAAGGGGTCACGCAAATATGAATACTTATTTGTCATCATATATATTTGCTACTATATTGTTTATACTTGAAATACCTGGAACTCTTTTTTCAGTATAGCGTAGCCACCTTCTTTGCTAAAATATAACCCGCTTTCAATTTTCGTGTTGCAATCGCCAACTCCATGTTCTCTAGCTATATTGTCAAATTTCTTATCATTAAGTTTGAACTCGCGAATGCAGCCTCCAAACTCAGATCTTACACCCTAGAAATAAGGATTATGAAATGAGCGTTGTTAAGAAAAAAATTCTTCTCTACATTTTACAAGTTATCATAGGTCTTAGCAATCTTTAACAATCTTTCGCATTACCGGAGCTATTGTTCTCGCATAACTGATAAGTTCATTTGGAATTCCACCAAGATAAAGTGGAGGTTGAGTATCAATTGAGTCAGTTCCTGCTGATACCACACTCTCTGTCAACTTTTCGTCCACCACAAGGAAACTTTCATTGCCGCGACGAGAAGCTCTCACGGAGTGCCATTTTCCATTTAGAATTGAATGATTGGAGCGAATCAAGGTCTAAAGTAATGAAACAGATCGAAAACAATAGGAACAAAACATCATAAAGAAAATTTTTGCGATACCTGACCAGACCCAGTATCGAAGGATAACAGAAGGCGTCCATTGAGTAAGAAAAGCCCAATGTGATCAGTATGTTTGTCATTAGTGGCGAATAAAATTACTCCATTGGACGCTGTCGCGCGAAGTCGTAGAAAGAAAGTCCCACTATAACACAAAATTTTATGACAGATAATTACCGCATTTTTGGAAGTTCTAGAAAAGATCTATAACAGATTACACTAGCTAACAGTACACCACGACACCTCTAGTGCTCTGTTTGTTCAAAATGCATAGAGTCTCAAAAAAAAGCAGTAAAAAGATAGTCGGACCTCTTGTCAAACGAGTCCGGCATCACCTCATATTCCAAACGGCTGTTTGGCAGTAGTCCAAATCGACTTCCTTCGACATCCTCACTATTAGCAGAATGAGGTTCCACAGGCAATGCACAAGAATCGTCAGACACAGGCTAAAAGTAGAATAAACGCTTTAGATCACAAAAAACGAATGTTATATCAATCAGAAGAAATATACAAAGTATATGCGTGAAACAAGGATGAGAGCTAATATAAGTTAATTAACAATATCGTTACCATACATCGCATTATCAGTTGCAAGTTGGCGCTTTCACACTACGTATCACCTTTTTTACTCAACAATTACTGGATCTAGAGATTGAAAAAAAATAATTCGCTTTTTCGGTTTCAATTCAAACAAAAATGTACTTAGCAGTCGCTGAATTACTCTCAACTCACAAGCGTTTCTGTTGTTGTTGCAGGAGTTGTTACTACGCCCGTCACCAAATTAACCGGCGGCTATAACAGTCCTTGTACAAGTTACAACTATATTCTATTGAGTAATTTTTTTGAAATGTTGAATGTACTTCTAAAAAGTAATTAACAAACATTAATTTCAGACTGCCAAATAGAAGGTAGAGTAGACGTTGGTGCAATAGTTGTTTTTACAGCATCTGCAGCAAGTGAGCATCCAATTAACGATACCTCATGAGTTTTAGCCTACAATTTATTTGTCTAACATGTAGCTACAATATAAAAATATATCATAGCAACAGAAGTGCATCAACGGATAAGAAATCGAGATTTCTTCATTTCATTGAAGATCTTACAGATCTTACCTTAGCAAAATCTAGAATATCTCCGTTATACGATACATCACCAATACAACCAACAAACAACGCTGTACCATAACGACCAAAGATCATTTTTGTAAGCTCGCCAGGTGACTTAAATGGTTGTTACATACTATTAGGCATAATAGAAATTTTGTCTAGAGAAAATTGCCCAAGACAATCACCAAGTCGAAATATGACTGATCAGTGTCTCCAGTTAATTTTTTGACAACATTAAACCAGGAATTAACTACATCTTTTCCCAGTGTTTCTCATCTTCCATTTTTAAAGGTTCAAATAACGTTATCGATATTCAGTGAACAGCTACTACCTAGTAATTCTACCGAGATAAAAAAACATCAGAAAGATTGAGCAAATGTGTTAGAAGCAACGTATAAGGAGACCACATATCGAGTAAAATTCAATTATGTTAAGAATTAGCACAGTGATTACCACTTCATCTCCATTGCTTCTCTGTATTTCCTTCGAATGCAGGTCATCAACGTCAATTCGAATAACCTTCTTTGTTTTCAGGACGGATACATAATGCCAGTGCTCGTCGGCAGCCGAGTTCATTTCTAATGATGCCTTGAGAAAAACAAGCATTTCATTTTAATTGTCGTTTCGAAAAAAAATTCTTAATTTTGCAAAGACATGAATATAAATTTTCATGCTTCAGTAAAAAATTAAGGGGCACGCCATTAAAAAATAAGGATAGGAAAAATTGATGATAAATTTGTGCAAACACTCCAGGTTGTCATTTTGATGCCGCTTATTATGAGATATTTTATTGTGGAACCGAAGGCATACTGGTTGTAGCCTAGCAAATGTGAAAGAAACAGTTATGCCATCCAAAAATTTAGTCACGTTATGTGGTTGCCGTGGCAAAGCGTTATAGGTAGTATAACTACGAAGTGAAATTGTAAATTCACCTTGTCTTCACCAACAAACACAACCAACATGTTGTCTTCCAGTCTCAAGTTTAGTAAATCCTCTTCATCAGATTGAATCGTTAACAGTGTGCCAGTTGAATATCGAGTTTTGAAGCGTAAAGACACGTCTAATACATCAGCTGCTGTAATATTTACGAAAACTGCTGATGATCGATTGGATAAAAACGAAACCTGTAATGAAAAATTATTTACGAACCAATTATAATTACTACAGACCATTTATTTGAACCATTCAGAATTATTATCATGACATAATTACACCAATATGATGCAGTATATAAAAAACAACACTTCCCCATATAATTGAACTTTACAAAAGAATGCAAAATCATTGTTCACCATTCAATCACACCTTGATGCATAAGGATCAGTTTCATAGTATTTAAATTGGTAAACATGTTACAAAAGTTTGGTGTAATTGAAAAGGCAAACAGGAATGAAACACACCGTGTCCACGATACCCAGTGAACATGCATCTCTCACACCCTTGCTAGCATGACTAGCATATAAATTCATCTCATCAGAACCTAGACGAAAAGACTTTATACAACCACGGAAAGGTTCGATTGGAGACCGCCTGAAATCTGATGGCTACTCGTTTCTTCCACGAATTCAAAAAATTGGTAATGTTGTGCTAACTTATACTCATGAAATACACTTACGTATTAACACCAGCCGGTGTGCCTCCAATATATAAATATTCTGTAACGCTCAATTCAGACATTTCCCCTGGAGCATCTTCTTCTATCACCTATAAAAACTACGAATCTCAGACAAGTAAATGATGAATATATTGGTTACAACCTTAATCATATTTGCAAGAATATTTTTAAAAATAGTTCTACTGCAATTGTAGTATTTCTATCAATTATAGTATGTTATAATGCTAGTAATCAATATCCCACACAGATAAGTGGAAAATTCAGGCGAAATTTCGAAATAAGGTGGTACTACCAAGATCATTCCAATTATTGACATATTGACAAAACTTGCCCGTGAATTTTCTGATTAGCAAAATAATTAGTACTGTTTTGCTTTGACTTCATATATTGTCCTCTACACAATTTAGATGACCATCAAAAAATGAGACATACAAAAATTGCTGAATTATAAATTTTGGCTACTTTACCCAGTGATCATCAAGAGTCATCTTAACATGCAGTTCATCTCGGGCTACAGCTATTGTATGCCAATGTCCGTCATTACACGTTACGCTATTCTCAAACCACTGGGCTACTCCTGATCCAAAATCCAACGATAATTTAACAACACCCGCTGACAGTTCCAGAGCAAAAAAATCACGCTACAACAGAGAAAAAATTTAAAAATAGGCACATTACATATGGGAAATAAATAGTATTATATTGTATTCTATAGTATTTTACATATATATGGTACTCACGTCTTTACCAATAAAAAACAATAAGCCATCCGGTGAATATGTGAGAAAGGATAATGAAAAAACAGCTCGTTTACGGGGATTCCAATATCCCATTTGGAATATCAAATAACCATCACCATTGAGTGAAACCCCTATAATATACATTTCTAAAAGTTAGGAATCTTAGAAAAAAATGATATGAAAAAACGTATATTTCAAACTATTGGAGTCAGTAGTATATGACATGTTAGATTGGAGCCTATTTATAATTGTTCAGCAACTAAACAAGCAAAAATTTGGTATGTAGACACCTGGCTGTCCGTCCAATCCCTTTATCGCTGGACGTGGAGCAGCCCCTCGGACATCCACAGCTCCACCAGTCTTAGCGTTCCAAAGCCCGACTGGCTCACCATGTAGAGTCAAATCTTCAATATCGCCTTCAAAATGGCGGTTTCGGATATTACTGGCTATCTGAATCGATAACCATTGTATTTGAGCCAAGAGAACGCAGTAGATTAACATTTACAGGTCACTAGGTAACATATGTTAAGAAATTCATTCAACTATAGATGCACATCTTAATATTAAAATACACTGTTCCCCAACAGATAGCTACATTGTTTGTTGCACCTACGACTTATCTGATATTTCTCCAAAGTGAGTTATAGAATGATTACTTGTAAAGATGTTCTACAATTTATTCAAAAGTGCTGCATTGAATTTCTTCAGTGTATATAATTAGAATGACGTGTTTTTTTGGAAAATTCTATTAATAGAAGTTTTTTGCTGTTCATTTGAATAGAACCTTGCTTCCAGCTGGAATACCACCAACGAATATTCGGCTCATGGTTTGATGCAGATTGAGGATATTTTTAATACCACGAGCTGTACCTCTTTTCGTCTCTTCTGCCTTAAATTATACATAAATTGAAATATCGTAGGAATTTTGCTTGAGGTAGCTTAAAAATAGAAAACAGGTGCGAAATACTATCAATTATTAACAATAAAAAGCGGTAAGCTACCATTTCACTCATTGGCCTATACAAAGTGACAGTTGCCGACCTTCCAATCCGTTTAACAGAGAGCTTACGCCATTGATTGTCCGCGACAATTCTAAAACAAAATATCGTTTATGAAGTGAACATTTTGTTTAATGCTACGTTCTGATTGTCTTACGAGCTCAATTCAATGACATGAGGTCCATCGCCAAGATCGATGATAACTTTCGGTCTACCATTCACAATTTCCACAGCGATATAGTCGTCTGTAGGCACTGCACGTGTACCTGCAGATCCTTCCTCGTTGCCGAAAAATAATGGAATTCCTGGAACGTAACTTTTTTTGAAATATAGTCGGGAGATTTCTTACACTTTGTGTATCATCTAGCTTCAGATATTATGAAATCTATATGAGAACATAAGAATTTTTAAATTACGGCAATATTACTGAGTTTGACTAAACTAATTTATAGAAGAAAGAAAAAAAGCAAAAAAAAACCGTGGTCTTTTTCTGTTCTGAAGTAGAAGGAAATATCTGTGTGCGCAGCTGATCTTGCCACTTTATGTGGCACTGCAAGATCAAGAGAACTTCCACGTTCGAAGTGCGCTCCGAGTTTGATCTGTATAGAAATCCTAACACAAATAGATAAGGAATACACATCTTAAGGTTATTTTTCGCTCCGGAGAACACAACAAATAGAACCATCAATCATATTAACATACATTTACTTTTTATGAAAACTACTTTATTATGCCCGTAATTTTACTTATTTTTATTTTTGCAATGGTATTATAATGTCCATAGTTTTGCGGCCATCTCAGTACAACTATGGACATTACTTCATTATGCTCAATACCCACTCGATTAGCTGCATCTCTAGCTATCGCAATCATCTCCTTTATCGCAGTAATTTTGTCTGAACACAAATCCACTTTAACGGAACGATTTCCAGTTATTTGTTGCATATTTATAAAAGACGTAAGCAGACTTGGAACCAACACAGCTAACTGAAAATTCGGAATCATTAAAAATTAAGTACCAACTTATGATCTCATTATGAAACACTATGATCAAAACATTCCAAAAGGTAAAATAGACTGAACAGTACCTAGTGAATTGCCCTTAGACATAAGAATCTTCAAGCTGAATGCAAACCTCTTTAATATTGCTTTTGGTCTTCTTAATACCTCGCACTGCTTCCGTAGCACTTGACACCACTTCGTCTGTTTCATTTTTTATTTCAGCCAAGCTATCTCTTGATGCAGCCAAAATCTGCAAAAATCTATAAATTAAACCAGTTTCATGTTTTATAGTTAAGAAGCACAAGGTAAAAATAGAAATATGAGTAGAAACTAGTAAAGGGAAGAATAATAGTAAAACCTCACTTTATTTGAGTCCACAAGAAGATTGCTCACATTAGACGCAACATTCTCAATACCCAAAAATATGGAACTGTTGAAAGAGGATGTAAACGATGATTTTATCACATCAAAACTACGACGCATTGCATCGATCATTGTAGATAACTGTAACAATAGTAATGTACAAGCTTATTATAGATATACATCAAGACAGTCAAACACTAGAGGATTTCGTTTATACCTGATTACATTCGATTACTGGAGAATAAATATAAAATAATAGACTGAGTTTAGTCTTACAGATATTGACACTGCATTTTACTTATTTAGAATTGATCGGAACAACCAAATACACATCAAAATATAATAAGATCTAAATTGAAGCAAATATCGTCAGACGACGATAATATTTGAACAAATATTTTGCCAATGTCAGAACACTGTTATATCTCACTCGTTCAATCCTGCCTTCTGTCAGAACTGCCGCTCTTTTCAAAGCATTTAGAGTGGAATGCTCCAAATTCGAGGTTGCTTCAACCAGAGAAGAGGAAGTATTTTTAACTTTTTCAATGCGACCATTCTGAAACGATAATTCACTAAGTGTTTAATGAACACACACAAATCTCATAAGAAAATAAAGACATTACATTGTCATGCATGCTTTCGCTCAATTTGAAAACTTCATCATATGTCCACTCAGCCTTTTCTCGAGCAATGCTTAGAGCACCTGAGAGATTAGTGTATGCGGTTGCGGCTTCGACAGCATTCTTAATGTAAAAGACAGATACGTAATAAACCACAGATTTGCTTATAAAACGAGGTATTTGTAAGGTGTCACTAAAGAAGCTTAAACCTGAGATTCCGTCCAAGCGGTACCGAATGTCTCCTTCAAATGAAACGCTTCAGATTCAAGCTGCTCCACCTTTATATTTAAAAGCGTCTGAAAAAATATTTTACAATGATGTTGATCCTCTAAAACCCACCAAAAATAGTTGTTTCCATTTGTGATGTGACTAAAAGAAGTTATACCTTATTTACAAACGCATTACGTTTTCCTCTCTTTGTTTCGGTGGCCTCAGCCAACTCGGCACGAATCTCTGCCAGATTTGTCATTGAGTTCCCAACGGCTTCAAAATTGTCCCTCGTTTGCTCGGTAAGATTTTTCACCTGTATTAAAGGTTTATCTAAGTGTTAATATTTCAAACAAATTTCAAAGTAAAATTACGCGAACCTCCAGCAACATCCCGCTCACAATGGCTTTTTCATAAATAACTTTCTCGCGTCCATCAATCAAAGCCTTGGTCAGCCCCCCCAGTTTTAAGGTAGACAAGTCAAAAACGACCTTAATAATAAGGCTAAGTCACCATCTCTCTCGAAATTTTTTCATAGCTACTCACTAGTAAACAGAAATGATCATTCAAAGCTTTAGCATCACATTTTGCTCTTTTAAGTTTCGGTGGCTTCGCCACTATTATGTAGCAAAAACTTGGCAAACATAATGGTACTTATACTTATCGTAAAACTTAACATCCACAAATATATAGGGATAAAATAAAGCTTACATTATGCGACTGTTTTGAAGTGAAATGAGACTCTTTCAGCAAGATTTGCATATTACTCAAATAGTCGGCGATTTTATTGCCCTTAAAACAAATTTAAGTATAAGTACTGGTAGTACACTTTTGTCACTGCAGCACAACCTTGTTTTGAAGATACTCCAGCTTATTTTGAAGAACAACCATATATTTTCTACGACTTCCCAGTTGTTTTTCTAACGATGATAACTGTGCAGATATTTTTTTGGAATACGCTGGAGCATCATCACTGAAATACATAATCTTACTGAATAAAACAATTTAATCACCAGTTCTCATGTGACACTTCAAACGAGTGTGAAGAAAAACTTGAATAAGGGCTAAGGAAGAGTAGCGGTAAGGTAGGCAACACAGTGATATACAGAATCCAATCAGCGCAGTCAGGTTCACGGCCATCGACAAACACCTACCAAGTCTGCGCATCTTTCCGCTGCCAGTAAACTGGTACTAAGCAGGTGTTGTAAGATAAGAAACAAAGACCATTTACTCATTAGTATTCAGCTTAACAATAGGTTCACATTAAAATACCTGAACAACATAATGTTGAATACGAGTGCGTAAGTGCATCCCAATAAAACCGGATCAGCGCCAAAGGATGTCTTGTCCAAATAGGGATAAAATAATTCTCCAAAGTATTTGTAGGATGCAAGAAACGTTTGGTTCCACCACTAATCATGGATATTATGCAGGATTATTTTTATCTACAATATGGCTTGTGTTGACAAATCCCCATCCTTTCGGTGTTGTTCAGACTAATCTTTTACTAATTCAAGGATTGCTGTAGTATAACACGCATAATTTGCCAAATACGATATTGAACAAGGAATTGTACCATTCTAGAGATGATAGGCTTTTAACTAATGTAATAGACAAATGTTTTATAAGCGCATTTATGAATAACAAAATCCCCTTTGTAGAGACCGTCTTATGAAGATAAATAATGAAATTTAAAAAAATGCTGCAAGCAAACTGAATGCTGCAGCTTAATCATTACAGCAACATTTGAAGTTAATGTGTCAATATATGCATAAATTCTACCTACATTGCGACAGCTTTCAATCTACGCAATGTTTCTTCAGCATTTTCCATCCATTTTGAACCTAGTACTAATGCTGTTGAATGACTTCCGAGCGATACAACTAGATTCTTCGCTAGATCAACTGTTTCAGAAGCATCCTGAATCATATATAAGCTTTTTTCATACATAGTTACTATTTTATAATATTAATGTTTATAATTATAATAATCACATTACCACACTACAATTATTATATCATATAAATATGTAATTAGTGTAAATTATTGTAAATCTTCACATTTCTCACTGTATACAACATAAAAAACAATTCGTAATAGCTCTCGCAGCGTTTATCATAAGAAGTCCTGTCTGGTGAATTCGTTCATTGTTATTTGAAAAAATGTTACGGTGATTTGGAGTCTCATCCTACCACCTAAATATAACTTACCGTAAACGCCACTACAATACTAATTGTTTCTAATTCAACATAGTGTTACCTTATCGATTGGTGGTTGTTAACTTAATGTCACAATTATACGCAATCGTTTTTGCTTTCCTTTCCACTTTAGTTCTCAATATATTACTAGGATTAATCACGTCATATTAATTTTGACTTATGCTCCAGCAAAAGTTTAATTACTCAAGTTTGGATTCGTCGGTAGACTCTCAATCGGCATGATCAACACCCAGCAATATCCGTTTCCGTTTCTGTATCATCATCAGCTCTGATGTTAGCACAGCAGCCGACATCAACGTTCGATATACTATGTGTGGAGTAAAACGTTAAAACATAAGTAGTTTGAGCTGCATTAGATTTTCACAGCGAATGTTCGTTGCCTGGTAAAAATCTATGAAATTTAAAAGACAAATGAAGATGCGTACCACATTAAAAATAGACATATGGTAATCAGAACTGAACAATTACGCAAATAAATTTTCAATTAAACATTGAATATTTCTTTAATAAACCAAAGGATATTTTTGACTCGAGTTCGCAATTAATTTGGCTCCTTGACCAAAAATTAATACATTATTTGATCAGCTACTGGTTTTCTGAGATAATGAATATTAAACGTTAATAATGAAAAAAATTTAGCAAAAAACTGCAATTGCTCTCACCGCAGCGCGCCTCCGAATATCTTGGAGAATTTCACCCGCAACATCTGTGACATTCATTATACGTTCCACGTCTTCAGTAGTCACTACTAGTGTTCTAAATAATATTACTGCTAATCAAAAACATGAAGTGTAAGAGCTTCTCCGATTTATTTCACCTTTCCACTGAATTGAACAGCTGAGACATATTGGTGAGTGTAATTTTTCCATAACCAACAAAATTTTGATATTTTTCACCCGAAAGAAGTCCAACAATATCCTTTAACACAAATGTTGCTTACTATAGTGCAAATAGAATATAAAATTAAAAATTTAAGTGAACAAAATTATATCAATAGCAAGTGAAAGTCATGAAAAAGAGGGTTAACCAATTAAGTTCTTAATTTTACAAAAGAGTTACCGTTAACTTCATAACAGTTTTCAAATTCCGACTAAGCCTTGCTCCAACAATAGTTGCTGAAGAAATGTTCCCAACAGATATATTTAGATGCTTGATATGAATATTAAGACTATCCGCATCAACCATTAAATGGTGAACACACTCGTCACAACCTCAAATAGAAAATTCATCTATTTTATGCAACAGTTCATTTTAATGAGACTGCCAAAAGCGTTGGATCATTACGTCGACATCCAAATTTAGGAATCCTCAAATATGACTTCAAACACTGATCGCATCGAGATCCTGTGGCTCCTTCTTGACAATGACATTGTCCTGTGAGTACATCACACACTGTCCCCATAGAAAGATCAGCTTCACAGTCACATTCTTAAATTATAAATATATAATATATATATTATATAT
>KN716702.1:20901-53563 GCA_000816705.1 Dictyocaulus viviparus | reverse complement strand
ATATATATATATATATATATAAATTGAAGCATGCAAAAAACTCTGTAATACAGTAATACATTTAGTATGTTTTTTTATTCATTTTGTCATTCAACAACGCACGATAACAGAAGAAACGGGTTATGCCACACTCTCTTTCGCACTATTACTCTACTAAGTTTTTTGTTTCAATTTCAAATTAAACACAGAGGCACAAAATGAACACGCTCATTAGGTACCAATCGACTGTAAATTAAAATAAGTCAACGCTCGATTACGCTTCAAGGATATAAGTTGGAGACCAGTGTAGACGTTTGGGCCACGCATCGCAACCCATTGGAATGTGAGAAACTGGCTCAAGCATTTCGACAAGGCGATACAAACTATTAATTTAAATCTAACTGGCCATTCATTTCAAAAGCAGACATTGTGCACCATGACCTCTAAATGAATTCGAATGCTGTAACAGAGATCCACAGCAGACAGTTTGATACAGCAACATTACTTGCCATCTAACTAAGAAGGCTAACGAAAGAGAATGTCTCGATGGACACCTCATACAATGGCTAAATATGAGAGCGCAGAACACTTGACCAAATGTTAATGCTTTCTGCTGCAACAGTTTAAGCAGCACTTCCGTATGGCAATTATCACTAAAGATAAGTCTTGGGACTGATATGCGAGCAAACATGTCACATCTATTAAACGTCATCTGAAAACTTGCCTGCTAATTCAAAACCCGAGTTTCATGCTAAGCAAACTGTGATATCGAGATTGAGATTTACTTCATAAAGTATCATGATCTTCATTTTCCGGGATTAGCAGAACATGTTATCGAAACTGCTTAACAACAGTCAATGCCCACGAAAAATAAATAGGGAAGCTGGCCGCAAGAATGGGAAAGCTTCTCAAACGATTTCGTGGCATCCTCCTCTAAAATGATTTCCGATTTCACATTCCATAGTCAATATTTTAGGATCACATCACATTTTAGAAACTTGGCCAGACTACAGTACCACATCCACTGACATAATTCTGATATTGCTCCGTAAGACCATCATATCTTCTGTGTTCCGATGCCAGTCATTTGTAACAAAATTAAAAAAATCTAAAGATGACATCAAAGTTAAGAGTGATAACATCCATTTCTTTAATCGCGAGCACCAATTTTTATAGGAAAATGTTGTCTTTAGCAAATAAATAGTTCCATATCATTGGAAGTGATCATTTTATGTATTGTTTGACTTCTTCAAATAAATAACAATAAACAAACAAAAGAAACAGAATTTAAAAAGGGAATACGTGACACAATACCAGTCGACTTTTCTCAAGCTTTCAAAAAAAACCACCAACTTTGACATCCATATTCTCCGTAGTTCCAAAATCCATGTTCACAGCGTTCACACTGTAATCCCGCAGCTCCAGGACGGCAAGTGCACTGAGCAGTTTCAACATCACACTGTGCTGACGACGATGCAATGCCACAACGACAAGGATAACACCCTGAGCATCGCGAAAAGCCCCAGTGATCTGGCTGTGAAATGAAAGAATGTTATAAGTTTTTGTATTTAGTAAACTTCAATACTTAATAATGTAGTATTTACCACTTATCTAGCTGTAATAAAAATGACAAATATGAACTTTTCAATAGACGTCAGAACCAACAAACCAAATAATTACGCATAACCTACCATACATCTATCACAATTTGTTCCTTCCACATTTCTTTTACATACGCATCCACCATCATTATTACTACAATATTCTGAGCCACATTTATCACACGAACATTCTGTACAATTCTTCACCACTATTGCATCTCCATAAAACCTTGAATGCACTATATTTTATGATTATCAATAATTTGAACTTTCACGTCAAAAATCACTAAATCTATGATGTAGACAAGGACAACTAATCGTTGACTTTTTTTGCCCCGTAATTTATTAGCTCGATAGGATCAAACATAGGCACTAATTAAAAGAAAGATAAATCTCAGAACGACGTTTTATATTTGAAAACATATTTTGATGGAGTGTGTACAAAAATCTCACATCGCTTCGCTTTTCCAAATAATATAGGGCCAATTCAACTTCGAAGGCATTACATGTTGCAATGAAAAACTGACAAATAAGTGCAATAAAGCTTACCATGGTGCACACAATTCGCAATTACGGCCATCAGTGTTTCGCTCGCAAAGGTAACAATCGCCAGTAATAGGGTGACATGCTCTCCAATCTGTTAAATTGTTGTTGTTGTTACAATCGCAACGTTCGCATGTACCACCTGATCGTTGGGGATCACCAAAAAAGCCAGCAGCACATCTATAGGCATATCCATTATTTAACAAGCTAATCTGACCACATTTTTTAATTTGTCAAGTTCGAGCACAATTGTTAAATGCAACCGAAAGAATAGTGAACATTTACAAAAACAAACTAATAAACCTTTCACAACGCTCTCCAATATATCCGGTTTTACAGTTGCATGACAGCAGCTGACCGTACTCAGAAACCTTCAAAATAGAAAGCTGGACATATGCTATTCAATGTTTATCAAAGTCTTGCAATAAAAATGATTAAAATACTAAGATACTAAATATGTGGGAAAAACAGATTTCATAAATTATTTTATCAATTGATATACCAATAAAGAAAGCGACAACTGCGTGATATATTTTTTCTTCTAAATTATTTTTGAGAATGGTGGTTTAACAATGATATTTGCGGAATATGGAGATGTTTTATTCATAAGCAGGCTCTAATTGTGTTGGTGCTCTACATTTTTCCCCGAAAGATTTTAACGTCTTTCCTTTAAATTTCGAGCAAATTTATTGGATCTAAAAGAAAATAGATTTCATAAGAAAAAAAAGCATACCTCGCAAGCAATCGCGAAATTATTCGTTGGTGAAAAAGGACACTGACATGGCATGCACGAGTATGGACCACCATCTGTTGCTACTCCATAGTATCCTTCTTTACAAAACTGACAATGATCACCGTATGTGTTGTGTTGACAATCATAACACACCCCTGGAAGACATCCATTATGTCAATTCTTGAAAACTTTAGAAATCCTCTTAAGTTAAATTCCTCGCATAATCACAGATGAGACTCTGCTCAAAATACGAAAAAAAAAGTCCTGTCGCTTAATTTATAGCGACTGCTCACTTTACATCCAATCGAGAATCAGAAGTTCAACTTATTTGTCATGGAAATTGTATAAAAGACGTACATATAGGTTGGCATTATAATCTTTATAAATAGGCAAATGTTATAGCGGTATTATCGCTATTCTCATAAGGCACAAAATGCAGAAAGTACATAATTAGCAACCTTTCTGGTAGAATCTATGGGCTTCCTATGAGCTAACAATTTATGTCGCCCAATTTTTCGACCTAACATTAGATACGCTTTGGCGTTGATTAATCGCTGTTGGATGCGCCCATCCATTCGTGGTCATCCTGACACCATAGATTGCATACAAGCCAGGCCTATGGTCAATACATTGACTTTAGTTGACCACACTTAATCTAGTCAGTATTGCTCAACTTAATAGATATCTTTGTTACCTATTCACCAACCCAAGAGCAATGGTGAGCTTGATGGGCTTGCAATCTGTCGCAAGCCTCTGTACACAGAGTCGGACCTACGTATCACTGCGGCACATCCATCAGTGTGCTGCGAGCACTTATTTCTTGATTTAATTTAAAATGAATCAAAGAGTCACGGATAACTTTTCATATTCCATAATTTATACTTACCACTATAAGGGTCGCATGATCCAGAATGCCCATTGCATTCGCAAAGAACACATGCTCCAAGATATGATCCACCTTCCACTCTATAGTATCCAGGAGCACAATGCTGACAGCTCGACCCAGAATAAGGTGAAGGACAGAGACATTTTTCCACTGATGACGCTCTTATGACCGAAGCAGGGAAGCGCTTGGAAACAAAAATATGCTGATACAGTTGAGAAAGCATTCAAACTAGTACTCATGGACAAAAGATGTGGATGTAAAAGGGTTCGTATAAAGCAATTAATTGGTTGAATATATTCAACTTGATTTTGAAAAAAAACGTGTTACCAATTTTTTCTATTCAGTTCCCATACCTCATTAGAAACTTCGAGACCAAATTCGATAAGTTTTGCTGACCGAGGCCCATTGTAATAAGATATCTTCAAGGCTATATTTTGCATTGAATGAAGAAGCATCATAAATTCCTCGCGAGTGACTGGTTGGCCGGATGACATAAAATTCTCCTTAATATAGGCTTGCAGCAAATTTAGCATACGTAAAAACAATGACGTATTAAAATATGGTGACAAGAGCACATTAAACAAGACACTGAATTTTAGAAGACGTAAAAACATGTCTCACAGGAATCAACCTCAGTTTTACATCAAATGCTTGTCTAGGATCAACCGGTTGTTCAGAAGCCCAAAATTCTACGGTCATGTTGTTCCCATAAAGACGGACATCTGCATCAGTATTCATTCGTAATTCCCCATCATGTGGTTGCGTTGATAATTGAAAATACAGCTGAAATTTCAAGCAGTTATAAATGATCAGTTTTCACGTATAATTTTTTCATAAAAGAAAACAATGATACACATAACTTCATTTAAGAACAATAAAGTAAAATAAGCGTGTTAATTTTGCAAAAAATACTTGTCTTATAATCATTTTTGCTCAATGAATAACATAAAATACTCCTCGATTACTATAACTGCTTTTCGTAAACTATCGAAAAAACAGTGCATTATACATAAAGAATCTCCTTCTCTTTCCTAATTCAAGGAATACGGTCTAGATTTTGTGAGAAAGAAACTTAAGAAAACTTGGTACATCTATTGTATCTATTCAATAAACTGTTCAGGTCTCTTCATTTTTGCACTAATCATTTATTCGTTTTCAAAATGTTCTAAGCAATTTCATAAGCTAGTGGTTAGCATACCTCTTTTAAGCTATGATGCTACTATCTAGATAACAAGTTGAATTTACACAAAGACAACTTTCTAGTAATAATGTGCTAGGATAACATTGCCAATTTAGCAAAAGACCCTATGTTAATTCTACGGAAAAGAGGCATCATTAAGTTCGTTAACTTGGATTTAAATGACGGGTTGAAACAAATCAAGCTTGAAGATGAACCTTTTTTGTTCCCACATGAACGTCATGATGATCGGTGGTGTAGGTCGACTCTCAGTACATTGGCAAAAATTTAATGCACGTACCGTTAACCCATAACTGGTAGTGTAATCCGCTCCGCGAGTGATGGGCACATTAAGATAAACGCTATTCTTAGGTTGCTCAGAAGCATTATAAATAACCATGTCATCTTCTATTGTTAGAATACCAGAATCATCATCAGACGTAAACGCAGACATATCAACCGCGCTCTGAAATAATGATTTTCAATAAAACCTCTTATAGATGTAATAATATAAGATTTGCGTTGAGGCAGGATGCCTCTACGTATTTGTGTTTAGCGCAATATTTTGAAGGTGGTTTAATGCGAACCTGGTTTATATAGTGGCTTGAGTTGGCCTTTCTTCACCTAGTCCGTGTTGTTTATCTGACCCAGATTCAAGTACCAATTTACCTACTTTGGAAAGATGGCGGGCGTGGTAGATTCAGTGGGGGCCGCGAACTGATACTGGCTAACGCGTTACTGTAGCACCTACACCACTGTGCTGCGACGCCCCAGTATAGTAAATGCGAAACAATATAGCACTCATCAAACAAAAAAAAAATATAAAATGCATGTTTGGCAAAATAAAGAAAAATCAAAATCCTCTGTTCGTAGTACAATAAAGACATTAAGTCTACTCAAATGGAAAGTGTGGGAAATATATATAGAAATACTCAAATAAACACTCACGATTGAGACTGGAAGCATGCTCGATTGACAACGATCCGTGATACCAAAGCAGAAGCAATTGATGCAGCCTTTGGGATTTTTAGCAGAAAGATCAAAAGTGCCTATTTTACATGTATCACACGCATCACCGGCTACGTTATCCTAAAATCATATTGATAGTACACGATAACATTAGGTAAAAATAGTTCTATTGAAAACATAGGAAGAAAAAGGAAGACCAATAAAAAAACCAAGTAGTAATAACGATAAAAGATGGGTAAAGCGTACCGATTGAGGCGTCAAATCTCAAACGTGATGCTGAGAATGGATCTAACGAGCACATCCACGAGAAGCCATAGAGACTGTTGCCTAACTTGTATATACAATGCCAGAACAGTTTCTTCGGACGCCGATTCATGTGCTCTTCTTAAACTTTAAGAACGCAAAAAATACCATGTAATAGCTTTACAGGAGAGGAAGCACAGAAGAACCGATATAAGACAACTCAGTGAAGAGGCACTTGTTATGAGCAGAGACAAGGCTCTCACACAAAACGTCGGTGATGTTGGCATTGCCGTACACTTATTCGCTGTCTATCTCGTCGACACTAATGGAATCCTATCTCCTCGTTCAGTCATAATTCGCCTCCAACCACATCGTTATAAGAATTTCAGCATCAACAATTGCTATTCATCCGCCCGAAACGGAAAGTCTTCATCAAATTCGTTGTAGAAGACTTCAACGGGAGTACGAGAACAACGGAAGACAAAAACACAATAGGATTAGAAAGTTTGGATTAGAAGATAGAAATAAAAATTAAGAATGTTTTATTGCACCTTTCTTCACAGCATGCTTCTTCTACGAATGAAGTTGTTAGCTTAGGACAAAAGAGGCAATCGCATCGATAGAAAATTTCTATCAAACGTTCATTCTGGGATAACATCATCTTATTTTTGACTAGCACAGATGAAGCACGAAATGAATGAAGTTTGGAAGAGAATAGGACTGCGAATAAACAAGACCCAGTTTATGAGGGAAGTCATAATTCAAGATTAATGGTTGTTAAGGTATAGTCTAAAAGTTCTCCCAGCGTTTTTCCTACGCATCCGATACTTGGGTTGAAATTTCAACCACCCCAATGATCATACTAACTACTCATGAGAGTTTGAAAGGCCCGAAAATTATCTCGACTGCAAGACCCAAAGCAATATGGGTCAAAAACGAATAGTTAATAAGCTGGTCATATAATGTGAAGAGAAGAAGACAAATGGACAAATTGAGCTGCAGAATGATACCCGAGAGAATGCAAACGTCTTTCTGAGTGAGCACCTGTAAGATGGGCTGATGTTAGAGGGAACCGTGGGAATGCTGTATTTACAGCTGTTAACGATTTCAGGATTATGAAATGATCCGCGAAAGTGTCGCCATATACGCAAAAGACAACCACTATGGAAGACTATTGCGCGAGAAAGATACAAATGAATACAGCAGAGACTCGCTCGTACTACGCTTGAAGACGGTTCAACCGAATAACCAAGAGACAACTAGTTAATTGTATATCTGCGTCAACACTCAATGGCAATTTATAGCACTCCAAAACCGATTAAGTGGTTTGATTGGTTTAGATAGCGAATCTGACTATACTAACCTCATGTACACAGGGGAGCATCCTATGACTACTGTTTCACAGTAACCCGGCAGAAATAAAAAAACTTGCAGATAAAACTAAGTAGCATCGCACTTTGCAGTTATATACTGTGGTACAGAAGCTATCTTATCATCTTATCTCACCTAGCTTTATCTCTTTTTCAATTCCAAATGTTTGCGATATTGATTTTGATTCACAAACCTTACAAATGCACTGAGCATTCACAGGATCACAAATTTTCTCAGTAGTTCCAGCTGTATTACATCGACATTCGTAACAATGTGGGAAGCCATAGAATCCGGGCAAACAGCGATCACATTGCCGACCACCGACGGATTCACGACATCTTCAAATAAAAAGAAATGCCAATTATTTATTCTTGAAAAACGTTTTTCAAATGACAGACATTCAACGGATTAAAACAGGACACAATACAATAGCCAAAGATTTCATTCAAACGCAAAATAATTACCTCCTGAAACTGAATATTTATCTAACAAACAACACTTACAGACACTGTCCACTATTTGGATCACATTGTAATGATGCACCTTCAGTACCTTGTAAATCACAATCACACTGAAATATATGGGAAAAATAAGTGATATCCAAAAAAACGCATTACAAAAATGAAATTGCATCTAATTTTCAACCATCTGATAAAACCACACCTTTTGACAGCCAATAAGTGGATCATAGCCGAATGCATAGTTAACACATTTGTCGCAAGTGGTACCCTCAACATACGGAGGACAAAAACACTGACCAGTCTGCTCGTCGCATTGTTGTCCAAAGTTGCATCTACATTCTGAAGCATTTCTATTATTGCAAAATGATACGGTTGAAATTTTCACTATCCGATGACATAAGAGCCCAATAGTTACTAAATCAAGACTAGCAGACGACTGCAAAGAAATTGATGATTGTTTTTTGGCCAATTGCTTGCAGATTTTTCGAAAATCACTTATTAACAAGAAGTTGCTGAGTATTATCTTTCATTTTTATAACATTTGTAAAAAGGTTTTTGGTCGGGCTAGTGGTCATCCTGCAGTGCCCCTGATGTCCAGCGGGATTCAATCAATTACAGCTTGTGCCCACAAGTTGTCGTTTACACGCATCTCGTGTTCGACCCACTTGATTTCCGATAGCTTTGTGTGTACGGGAAGTTCAGGATTTTGGATAGCCTATCTCACTTGTATGACACGGAAAACGTCTAGATCACCATCAATAACTTTCATCCTCTTTCGCAAAATCTCCTGGACATACATTAAGGCAGGAAGAACTATTAGATAGAAAAGGTGGAATCGCAGATCACATTTTCTGTTTTTTCACTACATCCCCAATCTTTTTGTGTGTTCCCCGGTCCACTCGTTTCCTTACGCTAAGCTCTGGTGTCATTTCATCCGTTGTATTGATCTTACGACCAGATACACACTGCTTAAGCACTCCAAATAATCTTCCACTAAAATAGAGCGTAAATGGGATTCAGAAACGCAGGTGCTTTCCATGTTTAATGAATACTGTTCTCATAACATTCAACTTGAGCTCAATTTTTCTAGAAGCATTACTTAAGTCAGCTAATGTGTGAAATTAATGCAAGTTTCTGCTAACTGTTCTATAACATATTTCCTCGATTTGTGACAAGATAGAAATTGCTTTGAACAAATATATCGTGCGGTTTACCACACTCTTCCATACAGAGCTATGGCCTTCGTTAACATTTTTCTTCTTGTGTCTTTTTTTAAGGAAAACATTCCAATTTTTTGCGTAGTTACATACTGGAAAGCGGCACAGTGGCTCACTGGTGAAGGTGCCACAGTGACACGCTGGCCCGAATCAGTTCGCGGCCACACCTTAGGCCTACCAAGTTCGATATCCCTCCATAGTCGTTAAATTGGTACCAGTGAAATCTGGATAAGATAACTAGCACTGACTTGGTGAAAAGTAGTCAACTCAAGTAACTGTATAGACCAGGCACGCATTCAATCACCTCCACGATATCACGTTGAACATGAATGCGTTTGCGTATCCCGCCACAAAGGATCGATCAACGCCAAAGACTATCTCATTATTATCCTAACATAATAGAAAATCTTTTTTACTTACCTACACATTCTGGAAAATTGTAATATCCTGGAGCACATCTTTCACAACGACGACCAATAATATTTGTTTTACACTTGCATTGTCCGCCGTACTCGTCACAAGAAAAAGACTCTGATCCCTTAAAACCACAACCATACTATATTACGAAAGAAAAGAAATAATCTGTTTATTACTTTTGCACTACAATCGCACGAAAATGCTGCGGCGTTGAAGTCTGTTGTGAGAGAAAAAATTTTGTTGCGGCAAAAATCGGATACCTTTCTTGGGCTGAAAAGCAGATCCACATAGAACTTATGTTCTAAACTAAAAGATGAGGAATTAGTAAATTCATTTCAAAAAGTCAATCTCTACTATCTTCTTATTGCTTAAAAAGAAAAAACGAAGATAATCTAATACAAAACGCCAAGGTTAAGACATAGCAGATCTTGGATGATCTCTACTAAATAAAAAATTGTCTATGAAAAGTGCAACAAGCTAAAAGTTCTTAGAATATCTAAGACATATTTCCTAGTACTAATTTTAGGTAATATAACACTACTTACTCGTTTCGATAAAAATTAGTGCTACACTGTTGGATAAACCTGGGAGATATATCAATGGGTTGTAGGTTCATGAGATCCTCACTAAACGAATGATATGGCACAGCTGTTATCGAATCCTGAAGTTCTGCGTAGAATTTAGATGAACCTACTAATAAACAGGATAATTTTTCACCTTTTTTATACTCAGAAGAGCAAATGGACACAACCTCTACAAAGTTTTCTGACCTAATTGATTTATTTTCTTTGAATTAAACTTAATTTTTAGGTAAGACAAGCTTTGTCTCTAATCAATGCCAAGAAAATGTGCCACACATTTGCTATAAACGCGATATCCTAAACGAATTAGTCGAAAGTCCGATCTACACAGTAGCTTGAAACAGCTATTCTCTATTAAGTCTGGGCTGCTTATCTTCCCATATCCTTCTGATAACAATTCACTGGCGGGCTTCATATGTACGAAACGACATCACTGATTCGTCGCCTGAGTATCATCTCGTACCCTGTTTCCACTACGCTTTTCTCTAGCTGACAAAAATTAACCAAAGCTAATTAAATAAAAAGGAAACCATGTGATTGCTACTAGACTTACAAGAAATTACAAAATATGTTATTTAGTGCAAAATATTAGAGTTTGAATTATCAGTAGCGATGACATCGCTGTCAAGTTTATCAGTGGTTACGCAATAAAAATTGATTCGAAATCTTTACATGAAAGCAAATCAGCAGAAGAACAAAAGCAAAGCTGTACTATTCACAGCGGTGAAATATTATTAATAAGAACATGACAAAGTTAACAACTAGATACATATTTGGCCGAAATTTATAAATATAAAAGAGCGAACCGATCAATCTAAGGAGCGCTTACATATCTGCAAGTGATATTCTAGGGGTTACAACAATAGCTACACAACAGATTAACTTACATTTGCAAGAACTTTCAAGCTACTCAAGATCGGACTCAGCTGTTGTGACTGTGTTCATGACTCATCTATTGAGTTCGTGACTCGAACAACTAACTCATTGCCAGAAATGATGAATAGTATAATATTATATGAAGAAAGAAACTATTTCTTTGTGCATTCTGTTTGTGAAATATACTGAGCCTGAAGTGAAAATATGACAAATTGGAGCACACATCATAAGCTCACTTATTGATAATTTTACACATCGTACATAAAAAGCGTGTAAAATCTAAGGTGCCAATTCACTGAACAATTGATTCCGTATATTAATTTAGCTATAAACTCTACATGATGATTTATAAATGGCATAAATTGAAACTTACAATAAACACTGGCCCTTTCTGGGTGGTATTGTGATAAATAGTTGCACTGTACCTATCTTCCATCCAAAATTGGATGACCTAAAGTGGACGTAAACTACTTAACATATTAGTTTTCAAATTATAATATTGAATATTATTGACAAGGAAGAAAAAACCTGCAAATTTAAAAGGGATAAAGTTACTGTGTCGATTAGTGAAACTGAACCGTAATATTACAAAGTTGCCTTCATTATAAAGAAAAACATGTCCTAATTGCTATAATCTAGTTCAAAATTTCTAGAAAACATCCTACTTCTGGCCTTTCCTTTTCTCTCACAACAGCACGACATCCGCTTACAGATGGACAGTACGTCAATGGTACGAAAGCTAAAATACTTTTCTTCAATTACTACACTAACGCATAAGAGAGACAGGAAAAAATTTTAAAGGTTTTTAATGAACAAAGAAGAACCATGCAAGAACAAAAAACAGAGCATGATATTAAAGAAAGACGAACCTTCTCTAAAACTTCATAAAGTGCATAACAATCTAAGAAAAACTAATAGTAGAAGCGCTTATCGCAAAAAATAATGGCACAATACTAAAGCTACTATATTCTTTTCTAAAGAAATTCATTCTAATTAAAAGCTGAATTCACCTTCAAAGAAATGGTCATTTTGTAGTAACATTCCCACATTAATAGGAGTATTATCCGGATTGAAATACTGCACAAGAAATATGTAGTGTCCTCTGCTAGGCACTACACCTGTGACTTCCAGAGTTCCCTTAAACAGGAACACTTTCAAGTAAAACCTATACTCCATTTGGTACGTGTGAACAGCTCCTTGAACTCCTATTTTCGCTATTGAAAAAATCTTAACAGTTAATGATTTACTTGACTTTCGTCTAATGGAACGACAGTCACGTCTTTCGGATTTGCAATCGGAAAAGGCAACTTGGTACCCGTTATGGCATTATCCTAAAAAAAGGAGATATTTTTTCACAGTATTTTCACAATGACATGGGGAAACTGCTGAAACGTTAACCATTTCAATGAAATGTTTTTGAACGTTTTTTAGGTTTTTGAAAGAACTCGTGTTGCTCAAGAAAGAAAAAACAAACATCTTTAAATGTTCAATAATGCTCTCACAGAAAATGGATGGTTTTCATGGCATATTTACCCACAAAGTTAGTAAACTCCTTGTTCATAACAATCTCTCAAGGGGGCGCGTATCGCAGCGATGGAAGTGCCGCAGTAATACGCAAGCACTAATAAGGTTTTCGGCTGTCTGCCAGGCTTACCAAGCCGGCCATCTTTCGAGGATTGGTTATCTGGTATCAGATAAGTCCGAGTAAGATAATCAGCTCTGACTTGGTGAAGAGTGGCCAACTCAAGTCATAGCATAGACGAGGCAAGGCGCGTCTTCAACCATTTCCACAATGTCAGGTTAAACACGAATGCACAGGCGCATCCCACCATAGATTTACCAGCGCCAAAGGTTATCTTATCTTATTTTATCTGATAATCACTGCGACCTACAACTATTATTGGTATTCGAAAGCAAAATGAAATTATGTCCATACGATTGTTAAAGAAAATTACGAAATCAACATATCCACATGGGGGGTTACGTGATGAATGGTTCAGCAACAGAACAAAAGTACCAATAAGGCGCAAAATTGAGAAAATAGGAGGAATTGTACTTGATCATCAAGGAAAACGTACCAATTCGTCTTTTAAATATAGATGTTAAATCAGAGTAATTTTATACCTGGTTTGGTCCAGATTCAGCTTCAGCTATGATAGAATTTCCAGCTGGTGGGTGTTGTTGTGGAATACATTTTCCGTCTTTACGGACGCAAACAGGTACCTGAAATAATTTAGTGCGATATCTTCCTTAAATGACAAATACGGTACTATGCCACAAAAGTGCCATTTATAACCTGCTGCAAATATTCGTTATTCCAATCTTTTTCTGCTAAAAAGTTCACTGCAGCAAGACCAAATTGGGTCATTGGTGGCACGACAAGGTGCACTGTCGCAGATCCTTTAGATAAACAGATCGCTAATACCTTTCCATTGTCAACAACAACTTCACGGCAAAATGTTCTAAAACTTAAGGATTCATATCCTACACCATAATTCTTTAATAATTAAATCTGTCACGGGACACATTACTCCGAAAGTTTTATTTTGGAAATGTCTAGGAATGAATGCAATAATATTATGCAACTAAAAAACGGCTTTAAAAATAACTCACGCGAATGGACAGTAATGCACTTTAATAGTTCCATTCGATTTCGCAGTGCCATTTTGAATAACTTCAACAGCAACAGGTAATTTCGACTGCACTTGATTATGGTACTCTATAACAACTACATAGTCATCAGCTTCTGGTATTTCAACCATTGCCTAAACGAGAAATATTTAGTATGATGATAAGACTCGGCAAGTCAAAAGAACAACCCCTATCACTTTCTTCTCGTTTCCAGTTTGAGCAAAGACAGCAGGACCAATAATTTCTGGTAGCAATTCTATTGGAACCTTAACACAACACGATGCAGAACATAATGACACAATATTAGCTCCTTAGCAAAAAACTTACTTTTTTGAGATCACTCTTTGTTCCGTCACTGTGAACTTCATGAAAAGTACTTGAATTTCCAGTCACATCAACACGTGCATTTATAACCATTGGAGGATACAGCAAATCAACACAAGTCGTATTGTATGCTGTATGCGCTTCACAAGGTTTTGAAGCGCGATCTTTCAGAATGGTTCCCAGATAGTATTCCGCCGGTAGCAAGACCACGTAGTCCTTAATTTAATGCAATGTAAAACGTAGAATCAGCAGAACGTTTGGAATCAAAGCATATGCAATTTGAAGTAACTTTACCTTTAATTTGTTTAACATCACGATGAAAAAACGAGTGTTCCATAAATATTCCAAAAAATGAAATAGACTTGTTTATATCAATAATGTAAAACTCAAGAGTACTAAAACTTGTAGAGCCTACAGAAACTTCTTGCAACTTATTTTCCTTTTTCTGACTAAAGCCTTGATCTAAGAAGAATTCAAAAATTATGCATATTTAGTTCAACATAGGTTAACTTCATCATAAAATAAAATATGTATGTGGTTTATTTTATTTTTATATTTAGATTGTGCAGGAGTTGTTGTAGAGAGCAAATATGTCGAGGGCACTCCTCAAAAAAATTCAACTCTTGTTCAAGTAGATTTGGTAATTAATAAACCAGGTGTTTAGTATTAGAAACAGCAGTATGGAATGTTTTGAATTGAAAAACCAACAAATACATTATAAATGCTTACCAAAAACAAGCGCTGTTTAGTAGAAATGATTAAGGACCATTTCCCAGGATTTAATACAAATGGTTTGCCAGCAAGCGTTACTTCCCTAATTGATGGGTTATCTGTAGGAGTGAAGATAACTTTCGCCGACTGTTCAATATCTGAATACTGATATAATTATAAACATAACAAAGTACCTAGTAACCTAACTAGTTTGTATATGTAAACTATCAATACTGTTCTAATCACCGCTCATATGCAAAGAATATAACCTTGTGAATGAGTCATTCTTGGAGTCACAGTAAGAAAACCGGTGACATGTACCGTAGTTGGATTGTGGTAATTTAAAAGCAACTTGTATACTGAAGCCTGTAATTCGCGATCTATTCAGAGCATAAAATACGAATTACTATTGAGAAAATATATTTGAAAAAAAACGCGCGAAAAGTAGGATTAAACTTATCACAAAAATCACATACTTTCGTGATGTCGATATCCATGACTATTTTTTCCTGAATAGGAGAAAATACTACATAACCACGCCAGCTGAAATTGGAAAAGCGTTCTTTGTTCACAGCAAAACGCACTGGCCTTTGGTCTTCGGTATGACCATCTTCAGCCTCATACTTGAAAAAAAAAAATTCTTATTTATCGACAAAATCAGTGATAATGAAACTCTATACTATATGATGCCATAATGTGGGAAAATAATGATTCTCAATTGGTCTGTCACATCGCAAGCCAGTGACTCGTGGACGGCATCGACACTGCCCACTGAAGTCATCACAATCCGTTTGTAGCGCTCCTCCAATATCACAGTTGCAAGCTGAAATCCATCCTATTAGAAAGAAAAAAAAAGGAAATAGTTGTACTTTGGTGTTTCAGGTATTCAAATAATGTGTTCATAACTAATTTTAAATTCGAGAACACTATTAACATACGTTCACAACCTAATTGGTTAAAGCCTTTAAGATTATAAAAGCCATCTGCACATTTATCACATTGTCTCCCTGCAACATTTCGTTTACAAACACATTGCCCTGATCTGAAAAAAAATTGTAACTTTCCACTTCCCCGTTGTTTTCATTATCCTTTTTCAGAAATTTATTCTTGCCAAATACCATTGAATAAACAGCAATATAATTGAACCAACTTCAAATCACAAGTGTCCAGCAATGAAAGTGTTCCATCCAAGTGACATTTGCACTCTTAAAAAATATTAATCTACCGAACAGTGACTAATAAGCATTAAGCCTTCGGTAGAATAATGTTCTTACCAATACAACCGTTTTCATAATGATATTGAAGATCCCAAAATGTCGGCTTACACTGGTCACAAATGCGGCCATCAACGTTTTTCCGACATGAACACAACTCGCCAGGCTTCACCTAGAAATTATTCGATATTCGTACGATTGAAAATAAGCACTGTTTCTCTTTAAAAACTTTACATTTATTTTTTTTTGATCTAGAACGTCCGATCTAACAAGCTGTACATTTTATGGAAAAGTTGAAAGGAAAAATATTTTGCGAAATGTAAACGACGTTAAATAATGACTATGTCAACAAATTTTTCGACCACAACAAGAAAAACTTGACGGATTTACCAGTAGGAAATAAGAAAATCCAATACCTTGAAATCAGCGGTTTCATTTCGAATTATCGCTTATTTAGGAAATAAATGTACCTTATCGCAACCAGCGAAATCAGGCGTTACCCCAGCTGGATTACAATTGCACTCTTCGCATGTAGGAAAATTGTAAAAATTTGGCTTACATCGATCACATCGCTCTCCCTAGAATACAGATAAATTTTGTATTTCCGCTTAAATACACAATATTAAAATCCGTTACTGTGAAAATATAGTTCAAACCTCAAAATTTTTTTTGCAATAACATTGTCCTTTATTGTCACAGGCTTGCCCTTTGGCACCGTCGATCAAGCAACCGCATACCTAGAGACGGATTTTTACAAATCATATCTGCTCAACTGTGCAAACACTTGGTGGAAAACACAACATTTTAGCGCTTACTCTGCAATTAGGATAATCATAAAATCCTACAGCACATTTATCACAGATCCTGGCAGTAAAATTACTATAACATGAGCACTGCCCGGTGATTATATCACATTCCAACGATTTTGAGCCTGCTCCAACACAATTACATTCTAAACATAGGCAATCTAATTACATAGAAAATAAGGTATCACCAATAAATACAAGCTGCACTCATTCGTTACATAATATCAAACGTTTACTTCTCTGCGAAAGCTTTCCCCTAATGTTACCTCAACATTATGTAGTAATGTTACCTCTGCAATTTGGATAACCGTAATAGCCAATGTCGCATTGGTCACACTTTTCTCCGAAGAATCCATCTTTGCACATACACTGGCCAGAATAAGAGTCGCATATTCCATCTTCAGTTCCCAATGGATCACAGTTACAAACTGCAAATGCAGCTACCAATACAAGAATAAAGACTAATTTTGACGCAATATAAACAAAAACACGACCTTAAATATGTAACTGTCACAGTGTTCGGATTGTTAGATGTGTTAGAATTCACAACGGGAAGTGAAAGTACTTTGCAAATACTAACAAATATTCCTTGCAGGAAAAAATAAACATAGATAGCAATTTGAAAGAATATGGATAGCTCACATTTACAGTGTGGAAAACCAAAAAATCCAGCTTGACATTGATCACATTTCAATCCACTATACGATGCTTTACAAACGCATTGGCCAGTCGATGCCGAGCAGTTTGAGTTTGCTGCTCCAGATTCATCACAAATGCATTCTCAAAGAACCAAATTACAAAACGAAAACCCACAATATAATATATTGAAGTGAATTTGCTAAACATAGTGAGCTATGATTTATAAAAGTAGCGGTGAAAGTTCTTGCTCTAGACACCTATAAACCCATATATTGCAGCCAGAAAGATACCTTTACACCCAGCTGTAACATTTGTGAAGCCAGCTTCACATGTGTCGCATAATGCACCTCCAAAACCTGATTTACACGGACACTGTCCATTATTCGGCTGAAAAAAGCCCAATTAAAAGTGTTGATGGAAATACCAGAAATTTAAATAAAATATAAAGTTTCTGCAACGGTTCAGAACACCATTATTAAATATTGGAAAATACCCAATCAATAACACACTACCAAAGAACTACAAAACTCATCAAATCCAGTAACTTACTAAGCAAACACCTCCTTCTGTTCCTTCAACACTGCATTGACATTTCTTACATTCCGGTGGATTATAATAACCTTTAGAACACCTATCACATTTTTCGCCTTCAAATCTTGGCTGGCATTCACAGTTACCAGTACCTTCTTCACAATTTCCAGTGTGCTTAATTGGATCACAGGCGCAAGCTTAAATGTAATAGTTAATCTTAATGTACATGATAAAACTATTACTTTCAGATTCTATTTCCCAGGTATAATTAACACGTTCTGAAGAACTAAACAGCAATGAAAGAATCACTTAGAATTACCATCATCATTGTTAGAATAATTTGTTTGTAAAGTGTATGTTATTACAAATGCACTATCACTATTCGAAACTTTTCCTTTGAATTAAGACATTCAAATTGTTTGAAATTCATAACAACGAACGTTTGCATGGCATTGTATCGCTCCACTGTGTCCCGTTAGGACGGTAGAAGCCTGATGAGCATTTATTACAATTAATGCCCTCTGTGTGATCCTGAATAATGAGTTACCAAATCTTCTTCACTATTTTAAGGAAAAAGCCATCGATTTTACTCTAAATCTTACGCGACAATTCAGACAACGACCACCCCCTTCATAATTACCATGAATATCAAGAGATAGTCGATTAACGAAAACGTCTTCATCGTAAACACATTCATCGGAACGTCCAAAGCAATTGCAAGCTAAACAAAAAGGCCTCCTTACTGGGCTGTCAAAAAATGGAATCTGAAACATACGTTCACAAGTGAAATTGTTATGTGCAGTCGTTGCCTGCCACCTCTTTTGTTCAAATCCTGGACAACATCGTTCACACATATCTCCACAGGTATTGTGTTCACATCTTAATCTTATTTATACATTTCATGGAAAATAGCGCGATGGAACAGAAAATACCTGCATAAAAGAGCACGGGGCCTTCTGGGATCTAAAACATCGCAAGTCCCTGCATGACCATTACAAACACAACGCCCTCCCATGAGAATTTCTTTGATGGAGTAAAAATACTTAAATTGTGCAAGAATAATTAAGGAAAAATACTGAATGCATATGTATTCACATTTTAATTGTATCGGCGGTGTGTTCTAGTGTTCGAATTGTCCGGGTTTTTTTTAGGTTTGTTAAAAATCACAAAATTTCCAACCATACCCTCCTAGTGACTGTTGGATCAGTCCTATCATTAAGGTGCATCAGATGACCTTGAAGTGTTCTGGTCCCAAGAAGTCTAATCCGTACATTTGTCGCACGAGTAAAGTTCTGGAGCGCTCCCGAAGACGAAAATTTAAATCGACTTGGACGATGTTCAAGGATTTTGATGACCATCTAAAGTACACAGATTAGAATTATAACTCTTTTGATAAATATTTAAAATGTTTCTTAATATTGATTCACTGACATACTATTTCGTAAATGACAATCACACTCAACGCTTCGTTAGCGATTTACAGCAATGAAATATTCGGTAAAAGGTAACTAAATTTATGATTCTGTATAACACTAGTTATAAGGGAACACATCATACTGAACTTCTGTTCTCTGCACTAGATGATGAAAACTCATCCTTTAAAAAAGTAAAAAGTGGCACACATGGTCGTTATGCAGAAGAACAGCAAATACAGGAAATAACTCTTTACATAGATCTCAAAAGACTACTAAACTCAAAAAAATCACTTTTAACATAGAAGATATCATGAGCATTCCCTTCACAAAGAGAAAGTACAAAATAAGCATTTTATAAGAAAAAAGGAATCTATTCAATATAAAATCTTGAAAAAATGAATGACTATGATACCACTCTATGATGTTCATAAGAATTAATTGCTAACAGAAATTCTTGACATCAGTCTAGTTTCTTTCAAGATCCTTTACCAAATTCTAGCATACAGACTAACAAAATATATGCATATTTACAACATAAATTAGGTTTCAACATAGACATTTAAAAACATAGGAAATACGGAAATTATTTGTGAAAAACCGTTCAATGATTGAAGCCTATCCCGTCTTTCTTACGTGATTGACATCGTATGATAATAGCGAATCAGACAAATTTGTTTAGTGTGAATTTGAAGGCAAAGGACAATAACCGTATATTCATAAATCAGCTAATCAGATTCTATTTACATGTCGGTCATATCGTAATTCTGTTACGGTATTCAAACTTGTTGTTTACCCTTTATGACTTGCAGTTGAATAAATGTGATTTGCTTTCTTAACGTATAGTAAAATCGCTCTTTCAGTTTATCACCCTTTAGCTATTTGACTAGATACCAAAATGTTAGAGTTTAAATTGACCGTATTTACGAATAAATGGAAAATGAATAACATGGATTTTTTTTGTAATACTAAATACTTTTTGGAAAAAAACCACCTCGGCGTTCTCCAACGGATGAATCCCGGATAAATCAGAACGACATACAACCCGATCATCCTCAGAAATAGGGGAAAGAGACTCCATACCAAATTGCTTGAATGTATCATTTTTGAAAAAGATAATACAACACACAGCAATGTTTACTATGAATTAACTTGTGTTCATTAAACTACAAAAATAATCTTTGATCTAATGAAAAATACAAGCATATGTATAGGCAGTAAAGTCAGTGTGATATGTGCCTGATCAGAATAAAAACCCTACAAATTTATGTGTTAATAACAATTTTATCTTCTAGTAACTTTTTTTCTGAAATGTATGAACTGAAATGTAACAACCTACTCGCATACATTCCGCTGGTGTTTCGGCAAAAAAATACCATGGCTGGAAAGTTTTTCCATAATCAGTTGACCTTTCGAGGATCCATTTGCCTGGTTTAGGACTGTTCGCCATTTGAATCCATACATATGCTACGTGAAACTCCTAGAAACCCCGGTCGAATATATCCAAAATTATAAATGTTCAAAAGATATTAGGAATCAGCAACTTTACATAGAGTTTAAAAATAAAACACAGGTTTAATCAACTTATTAGACTAGTATAGATAAACAACAATATTTCAACAAATACCTGCTCAAGATCAATTGTAATATTGACATGATTGAAATCCATTCCTCTGGAAAGTGGTGGAGATTGCCACCAACTTGTGTTTCCATCAACCATATTTTCTGCAGGATGTTCATTTTCCGTCCCAGCCATACAACGTCCACATCCATGTCCTCCCTTCAAATTAACTAATTATACTACTTTGTTACTTGTGATACAAGTCAGATTTTCCTGTTTGAGCATTAATAAATCTCTTGTTGGTGAAGCAGTGAGCCAATAGGCATAGTGAAATGAAAAGAACGAAAAAAGAACATCAAGAACGCAGAAATCATCCTACATAGTTAACATTTGCATTTTCAAAATAATGCCCTCTACTATATACTGTGACGAAATAACGAACATACATTTAGTTTGTGATGCATCACAGCGAGAATAAATAATAGGCGAACCAGGCCCTACATATCGCAAAGGTTGGTAAAATTGATAAATTTGAGATGGTCAGCAGCGCTGACTTAGTAACAGACTTCGTAAAAAACAAAACAGCCATCTAAATTCACTGTACAGAATGCTCATATTTGAACAACACGATGTCATGAAGACGAGTACTCTACCCAAAACGATAAATCACTCCAGTACTTCGAAGTGGTTAGTTAGTTTCTATTTTTAACTAACAGTCTCATAGATAGCATTGTGATATCTTGAAATATCTACACGACCACAGAATAAAATAAAATGAAGAGAAGGAAAGCCCTTGAATCAGTAAAATAACGGTTCGTTTCAAATAGCGTGGAATTGCATGGAATTGTAAGCAGTGGCTCTAATGAAGCTTAATCAACTAAATGAGAGACTGAGAAATGGTGAATGAAACACCAAAACGGACTCTATAATCCAGAAGTTCGAATTGTACCTCGCTTTCAAGCCAAAGACGTACACATGTTAGTAAAGCGTAAGCTTATTGTGTGAGGAATCAACGTGGTATATAAGAAAGGAGTAGTGGAATGGAATCCAAAAAAATACCAGCGTATTATTTAGCTACTAGATGGGTAAATCTACTCATAGCTGCTAAGTTGCTTCTATAGTTCGAAACAATAATCAATCACAACACGAAAGTGACAACAGTGTTGCCATTCATGAATGAGGCTTTGTGCCAAAATCCTATGAACACCTTTCAGCCTCAAATTGTCCTAGGTATATTGCAGGTATGAAAGTGCAAAATGAAATCACTCATTATGCATCTCTGCATCATAATGGTGTCACTATTTGAAAAGAACTTCGCCGCAGACTGGTAATATTGATGGTTGCTATTGGAAATGTTTATTTTACAGAAAAATTGTGAAAAATCACTAGAGGCTCATGTTCCTACTATATTATTTTTTATACTCAATCCAACTTGAGTATTCTGCCAATTACCACAAGTTTCAGTACACATCTGTTTCAACACGAAAAAAATTGATTCAAAAAACTGCCTCTACAAAATTTACTACTCTACGAAGTTTTTTTTTATCGAAGCGTAAAACATAAAAAATCATATAAAAAATGATTAATACAACTGGTTACAAGGTAATTTAGGTTTACGTGGAGAGCCTAAGTTATATGCTATGATACTACAAAATGTTTGTTACTCAGTTGCTGATTCTAGATAATAACTTAGGGCTATTTCAAAAACACTCTGCCCATTGTTAGTCTCGCTGTGATTGAAAAAGTGTAACCATCCATTTTATTCGGTACTTCTATAAATGTTCAAAGAATTTCTTAATAGTAGAACTAACCTCAATAAAAGCCTCACGTTCTTGACGGAGTTCATTGAAAATGAACGAATTGTCGGAGCCCTCTTGATATGAGTAATGAGTCAACGGAGAGTACTGCGTGGAACCTAAGCACTGTGCACTACAAATAATATCCAATAAACTCGTTGATCATGTTCGTATTGAAAAGTTTAGTAAGAAGTCCGGTCATACACTATGCATAGTCAATAGAAATCAATAGTCAATAAAAATCCTCAACAATTAGTTCATCGACAGTCTTACCAGTTCAAAGTTAAAACGCAGGAACACTGCGTTCACAAGCTCACATGCATTCCTTCGTTTCTCACCCAAGAAATATTTGTACGTAATTGCTTTATAAACACTAAAGATCTTAATTCGGTTGGTTGAAGAAGATAAGCAATGAAGGAAAGAACGTCACATAATTCATAAATCCTTGTGGGTCGATTGCTTATGAAATGCGTTTAGCTCTTCTTTAAGCCATGAATTATAAATAGATGCATGATTGGCCTAACAAACCGAATGACGGTGAATAACTACTGACAAAAGTTCTCCATTTTTTAGATAAGACTGGAACAATCTATCGTCATCTAGAGCATTTAGTTGGAACACACAATTAATCGAAATAGGAACTTTGAATGTAGGCAGCAGGAACTCGAATTATTGTGCTATAAATGCCGTATCAACATGATTTCATAGTAAATTATACTCAAACAAATAAAGAAATACCATCAATTAAGGAGTCCATGTACATTATTCGACCTTTTGAGAGTAGACTTGTTCCTATACCAGCTTTAACCATCTTTTTAGTTTACGCTCCTACTTCAAAACAAATTAGAATTTATTAAAAACTTCAGCTACCTTTTGGAAAGATACTTTTATTAACGACATCGACGAGGAATATGGCCGTCTAATTAAGCACCTCCACGACAGCGCGAAAAAACGCTGAGAATTCAATAACTGCTAGAAGACGTTTGTTTTTAAAAACTCTTGAGTTCATACACCAACATGGAGCAGCTGAAGCCGCAGGCAGTCATCGGCTAGCGTCTGAACCTGCAAAACGCTGAAGAAAAGCGATAGAAGATCTTAAAGAGAGAAAAGCAGAACTGATGAATGAAACAACCGAGGCTGGCGAACCCATGTGCATCGCCCGTCGATGCTTCACAGTCGATAAGAAATGGTACAACTCTCGAGCCAAACAGGATTAGATCAGAACATATAAAGAATCTATCGCCAGTTCTCATTAAAACATCGGCTCAAATCTTCACACGTTACCTGTCCAAATACAAAACTCCAAGTTGATGGAAAACTAATTGATGCAAAAAAGGGAGACGTTCACTAAATTGGTAATTATCAACCATTCTGCCTGTTGCCTGCCGTCTACGAATCATACGATCATCCTTAACAGGATTGGCAGAAGATTAAACGAAGAACAACCACGTGAGGAGGCAGGGTTCCGTGAAGGATTTAGCACGAGGAACCATATCCACACAATCATGAGAATCATAGAAATATTACGAGAGTTCAAAAACCATCCTGTCTCACCTTCATCGATCTTAAAAAAGCTTTCGATTCCATAGAGAAAGAAGCAGTCATAAAAACGTTAACTGATCTAGCGTTTCCTGCTCCGTATATCAAGATTCTTTGTGAATTATACAAGAATTTCACTATCAAAATCATCATAAATTTTAAAAGAAGGGTTCGACAAGGTGATACTATTTCGCCAGACATGTTTCAAGCCACTCTCAAGAACATGATGCGAGAAATGGAACAAGACGATATGGGAGTGAAAATCGAATTTCCGCATCTTCACCATCTTCGTCGATGATACCCTATGTGGCCTTCAGTTCAACCAAAAAAATCATGTTTGTGAAGAAGCATACTAATACCCCGTTTACGCCTAACATAAAAAGCATCCTAGAATGCTCACGAGGGGAACAGGAAACACGAAGTGTTAATAGACGTCGACGACCAAGGATAAGAAACCCTGCAGTACACGCCAAACTTTCAAAGATTAGGTGTGCTGGACACGTGATGCGTACGAATAATGACCGATGGACACGACGTGTAAGAGATGAGACCCAACTGGACATCAAACGCAATACAGAAACACTACTAGTCCCATGGTAAGACCTCTTCACAAATGTACCCCCATGGTGCTAACTCATCACAAATGGCTTAAAAAAATTATAATGGTCAACGAATCCGTAGCAGCGGAAAGAATTTGTTGGACCCTCTTATGCGCAATAGAAATGGATGGAAGTTTCACTAATGCCCGCTCGACTTTGTGAATAATCAAGGGTGATCTAAGTGATCGATGTGAATACTCAACTTGCTAGAAATTTGATTTTAATATAAGTGTTGTTTTTCATACTGCATGAATATTTCTACAAAAAAACAATTCACTTGGTAATATATTGCGAGCATGTAATTATTACAATATTTATTTTGTTCGACAAAAAAATATATTTTTCTAGATTTAGTATGTCACTTATCGTGATTCAAGTTTATTAATGAATTCCTTACGAAGATTAAAGATTTAAATATGGCTTCTATGATTTCTTTGTATTGAAATATAAAGTAATGCTTTTCGAGCTCATACCATATTTTTCTAATTCAGCATTTTTCTTGAAACTGTTGAGTAAATCTTTGCCTAAGATTAGCTCTGTAGAATAACAAAAGCGATCGATGGCATTTTCAAATTGCTTATAATAAACAGTTGTTAATACTGTGGTGCAAGCTTATTTTTTGTTCTTACAATGAAAGCCTCGTGTTACTTGAATTTGCAAGGAATATTTTTAGAATATCAATTTATATAATAAAATAGAAATACATGCCTGTTAACGAACAGTAAACTTCATTTATCGGTTGTCCGTTGTGTTCACCACACGTAGAACTTGCTCTAATTGGTTTTCGATGCGAAATCGTGAGAAGACTCGGAGTGAGCAGTTGAGCTGTTGCTACTGTAAACAATGCTGCCAAAAATGACAGCATTGTGAGCGTCATGGCAGATTTTCTGATATACCAGAAAAAATGATGGTATTGCTACGTATCAAGAACACATAAAACGAAAAAGTATTTTAATAATCTCGCAAAAAACACAGGATGACCATTTGCGATATTTTTTAAATTAAAAAGTAACATAGATCGTTTCTTTTTTTTAAATGTATTCAGTTTCTGCATTGATCATAGCTGGCTTTCGAATAAAAGGATGCTTCTATTTCAGAGAACATGTCATGAAATAATAAAGAATTTTATTTTAATCATATAGCTGACTTGCAAAATACTGACATTTTTCTAGTAATTTTACTTCATTATATTTTTTAAATTTCAGACAACAAAGCAATTTAAATAGTGAGCCTCAATGTTATTTAATTTACTAGTGAAAAAATTAAACACAACATCTACAAAGGTAGCTAGAATTATACTATTGTTTAAAAAAAATAAGTTTTTGTGTTGAATAACAAATATTACGTAAAAAAACAACAAAGTGCTCACTTATCATTGTGGCAGACGATTCGATGACTATAAAAGAATGTGGTTGATTAACATATCGCTTACTATCTAATGATGCTAAGTTGTTCACAAAACTTGAGTACCTCAGGCGGGACTCAAACCAGCACCAACAGATATCCTATCTGCTGTGCTTTTGATCACCCTACGGAGACTCGATCTACGACCACTCAGTGCAATTCTTATTCTGAGTAGGTATTTTATCGGCACTTGCCCCTTAACGGTTAGAATATGATGAGCCGATAAAGGCTCATCATTGCATCCACTTGAGCTGATAATTGCGGGATAACTCGAAATTTAGATAATATATTATTACTTCTTTATTATCTTATTACTTCATAATAATTTGCTGTTATGAATTTGAAATAATACAACAATTGATGACAAATATATTAGAAAATAAAAAGGTAGATTAGAATATAAAAGACTGATTTTCCTAAGAGTATTCTTACATTAGGATAACGATTAACAGGAACGTGTAAATGGTTTTGAGTTAGCACTGCAATCTGCAGCTAAAAGGTTGGATGTGTAAAAATCTGAAAGATCGTGATAGATTGGGAAAGAGATGAGGAATGACGAGGAGATGAGGGAATGCTTACAAATGCACGGACCGAACAGAAAAACTTCCGCTGACCAGCAGCTGCTGCCATTTTGTATGCCAGATGTTCTCCATTTAAACCAGCAAAAGTTATTCATCTGCTCTATATTGGCTCTTTTTACGAGTAAATTTATTGTTTTCAGTAAAACTGCAATTAATGGATACAAAACTAAAAAATCCTATTTTATTTCTGTGAAGTAATAAAAATAACTATAACAAGTAGTATTAGAAAAGTATATCTACCTGATTGCAGATAATAGTAGATATAAATTTGACTAATTAGTAATAATAATAAAATAAGTAAATTCCAAACAAAAAGATATAATAGTATATTAAAGCCGTGCGTGGAGTAGTGGTAGGTGTCGCAATAATAAGCACAGAAAAGTTCTCATCCGTTTCCAGCCTACCAAGCGGGTTTACCACTTTGTGATCAGTAAATTTGTGCTAGAGAAATAAGAGAAGAGGTGACCTGCATGCTCAGTGCTCAGTGCTCAGCACTCTGTAGATTGCAGCAATTGCAGCCAAACACCTTCACAATATTATCGACGTTGTAGCCCATTCAATTTCATCATGATAATATATTTGCAATTATTTATAACAAATATATTTATTTGTAGCACTAACTGATTAAATGCATCAATAAATAAAAAATAATAACAACAATACTATAATAATGGTTGACAATTTTGAACGAATTTAGTCGACATTACTAAAAGTTGATTCTCTTAGTCAAATTCTTTTCTGAAACGCATAAATTCAAAATGGGGTATAAGTGTCAACAGTCACACAATGTCACCTAGTAGGCATGGTTTCCAAAAAAAGACGTATGTATATTCATGATTTGCCGATAGTAAAACTCCAGACAAATATTTATGACGCATCTCAACAAAATCGCATATTCTACTTTACATTGATTCTCGTTATACTTGTGATCTACAATCAATTATACCACAAAACGTGCTATTTTAAATTATGTTATCCAACCGTCTTAAAAAACTTGGACGTATCAATGAACCAACCTCAAAAAATGCTAAAACTCGCATAACAGATGACTAAAAATCGAGGTGGCAAATGGACTAGTGTGGTATAGCACAGCTAATTAGAGGTTTTCGAAATTAGGATAATCATAGCGATGGTAAGAACACATACTAGGAAAGAAAAAAGCATTACGAAACTGCTATAAGCTAGTGAAATACAGATCATCTAGGAATTATATTTGTGAGAACCACATTTCTGAATGTAGCTAATCTAATTTTCGACCTACAGTATAAATATAAGAAATCACTTCAAGAAACAGGAAAGTCAGATATGAACGGGAACGCTAACATTAATCTTCTCCACTCAATGATAAGTAACAGAAAACCTGAGCAAACAAATAACGAGGTACTATTTGTACCCAAGATAAGATATTATGGTATAATTTATTGTCGCCTTTTGAAGTAATAGCACTTATTAGATATTATGATGTCAAACTCGTCTATATGTCGATACTGTAGGCTACTCTAAGTTGACCACATAATTGCACGATAGCATCTCAAAAATAGCTAAGACATACACCTTTAAGCAATTCGTGAATATTTGAACACATTCTACCTGGTGCTTATATTGTTTTTGTTGACTAAATTTGACGCACTCATATGTTCTTAACGTTGAGTGAATTGTAAAAAATTTGTGACTTCCATTTTCTGTTGATTCAAATGAGATTTTCATCTCATTAATATGAGAGTCGTGGTATTTTCTTACCTGTTAAGCATATTAGAGTTTGTGAAGGAATTATCAGTCGGAGCTCCGGTGAACTTTCTAATCTGCCGCATTGTAAGGAATTGCACAGCTTTTCACTGAAATGTTTATCAAAGTGGACATGCCTTTTTTTACGCTAACAGGAATTATTACCAATTTTTAACACGCGGATAAAGTTAACATCCTATCTTCTTGGCTCTTCTATTTCATTAAGCTTTTGTAAATATTTCAGTTCCTAGCCTTTATGTAGATGTCGTACAGCTCCCTGCTTCCCCGCTGTAAATAACAAACCTCACGTTCTTTTTGTACTTTATTGCTGATTTCCAGGTGATAACTATTTTTAATTTCATAAATGTTAAAGAATCAAAAATATACGCAACTTCGGGACAAACTCATGAGTAATAATTCTCCTTAGAATCTTCATTTATATGCTGCGCAAGTTGGAAAACTGTTCTATGAGATCATCGTAATCGTTAATAATCGAAACGATAACGGCTTTGCGATAACGTTCTATCAAACAAAATAACTTCTTCTTCCACTGACATAATATATAGGTAATTTCAGCAATGAAAAAAAATTTCCAATGTTTTGGATCAGTGACATTAAGAGGACAATAAGATATGAGAAAACGATACTCCAGTGTTAAAAGAATGTATTTCAAATATGTAACCTTAAGACAAAAGAAAAACATTTGATCAAACTCGATCCTTTGGCTTGCACGAAATGGACACAATTCAAACTAGAACTGTGCTTGCCCAACAAAATAATATCATTCATAGGTCTTTACATGAACAATAGAACGACAAAATTCCAAAACGCGTCTAATTGGCTACGCAACACAATGTCTGAGATCTTTTCGACCAATTTACTTTTCATTAAAACCTAACGTCATGAAATTTGCAAGACATAATGACGTAAATCTTCTACGTTTTGCAAACCTCTAGAAATAACACCACATCCATTCCGTGTGCCAATCCCATGATAAAAAAAAACCTAATGCTAAATCATATTCTATTTACCAGCAAATTTAACTCACCACCACCATATTAACGAACAATTCTGTGCTTAAGTTTTTAATCTAAAGTCCTTGGTTTCTTCCATCCCGTCGCAACCTTTCATGAGCAAAAAAAAATGTACAACAAACCATTATTCTAGATATTCCAACGATTTCTCAATAAAGACATCAGCTGCATATTGATGTTTATACACAAAATATATCTTGGAATTGACCTTAATGGTCGTTTATTGTCTGGAAAGCAAAATATACAGTAAACATATGGTAATTCGTACAAGAAAATGTCATAAGGTAACAGTAGCGATAGAAGACAGCACGGAATGTATGGAAATAATAACTGATAAATACAACAAAAATGGAACATATTCCACATCTAATTCTCAAGCTACTATCAAGAACTCGAGATAAGTATAAAACTGACGGACAAATAATCATGGTAAGCTACCATATTGTTGATTACTTAAATAGCTTCGGAGATAATTGGAAATGTACTTCATGAGTTTTGTGTTGTTACAATATACTTATACAATCAACTTGCAACATATACCTTCAAAAGATTCAGCATAATTTGCCACAGAATAATAAATAATATAAATTTTGAGATCCAAAATGACTTAAAATGAAAGACATTGACACAAAATGGCGAGTTCTGATATTGTGGTTCCTCATTGGAATAAAAACCTTTGTTGACGAATTATCAACGATTTTCCACAAATACCAAAGTTTCATTTTTTAAACATTATATAGAACAATGCAGTGTTTCCCAATAAACTCATTCCAGCGATTACCACAAGTAATGCAATGAGCCAATGATTACTTGAGGATTCTCGTTGCGATATAGAAGTGAAAGCAGATTGATCAGGTGAGTCATCACGGAGTAGGGAGCGAATTGACCCCTGTCGTTGCGCAATACTTCGCTCCTAAATGAAAAGGCTAAATCGAAACAATTTTTCTATAGCATTATTGCGACATCTAAGAGACAAATTGTTCTAGTGTGCCTAACTAGAAAAGTACATAATAAAATGCCTGGAAATATCATGACTCATCTTCCAAAGATCAAGTGTTTTTACATGTTTCATGCTTTTTATATCCATCACAGACCAACCCAGCAATAGAGCAATCTTTGTAAAATAGTATTCTGAAATTAGGTTTATCCAAAGATTCTCTTCAAGGAGAAATCTCGGTTAGACGCAAGCGCGTACTTAGTTGATGATTCTGGTATAGTTGCGTACCAGACTGTTCTACTGGATTTCAAACGCCTTGCACTAATTGCAGCATTATTATAATAATCATTGAACAAATGCCAATGTTTTGGCAATATCACCTTCCTCAGTGCCTGAACATTTTCAGATTATCTTCTATTCTATCAAACATTTCCATAATTCTACGAAAAGAAATACACAAACGTCCAACCAACTAATCAATCAGATCCTCCAAAATACAACACTGTTATGTAAATGCGACTTCCCATTCGAAATCGAGCTAGCCGTTTAATGCTATGATTTTATCGAAATTTACATTTCTAATACTTGTTTATATTTGTGTCTAACCAATCGAATGGTCAGACCTCTTCACGAAGGCCCTAAAACGGGATTATGGTGCTCAAAGTATCCATAGAGTCAAAAATCCTATTGGACTCGCGATGGGGAAAAATAGCAGTTTTGACCGCTCGACTCTGTCCATGATCAGCGGGAATCCCGGCCATTGCTGCACGTTACTCTGCCCACCACTACAGTTCGGCGTTATTTTTGATGTGTTATCAGTTTTATAGACTACAAATATTCCCAAACAAAAGCTGTTGAGTAGGAATAAACGACTGAATTCCACATGATTCCATAAAATTGAAACACATTGATGAGGCGATTTACTACTATTTTCGATGTAAACAAAATAATTGTATGAAGCTCTTCGGAAAACTTGTTCATGCATGCTCAAATATTTGCACGCAAAATTAGTAAGATTTTGCTTTCTTGCTGGATGTTATATGAAGTTCTTATGAAGAAGACAGGTGCTTTATTAAGATATGTATACAAACCATGATTCAAGATTAAATATAATAAGTCTCGATAACAGCCGCAAACATCCACGTATTATGCAGTATGTCGGATATCGTAGACATAAGAGAAAACTGATTTGGAAAATGAAACTTTCATGAAATTTTCGTATTTTTTACCCTGAGTTCTTCCATCACCAAAACCAAGATTAAGAACATACCGAAAACCGCGAAGACGCAATAGAAGGAAGGTATGCGTTATATCCAAGCTGTGAGGATTGTAAATGCTCTGGACTGTTCCGCTCTCCAAAATCATTTTTATTTGGACGTTGGCCAAACAGTGACAGTGATGCTAGAGAAGGCACCAAATCGCGGTTTGGAGTTGATTCATGTGTTTGTTTTGTCTTTGTAACTGATAGATACAGGTCTTTAATTGTGGGTACAGTTGAAGAAACCCGATTTTGCACTGGTTCCCAGTCCATTTCCTCAAAAAAACAAAACATGCTTCTTGCATATAAATCTGTAACACGACTTGAAAAGCAATACAATGTTGGAAAAGTAGGTAAAAAATGTTTTAAATAACGAACCTCATCTCTTAAAGAACATGTGCTTTCATGCGATCTTAGCTGGTCTGGTGTTTCATCACGCTGCCGCCATTTCAGATGTCGGCTAACTGATGAATTTGAACCAAAAGAGAATAACTTATTATCACTCCTACGTTTTTCTTTTTTCTCAAGATTAAATGAGTTGTTGCAACTTGTTGCTTGCGAAGAACATTGTGACATCGGTGTGGAGGCAATTGAAAACGCACTAAACATTCTATTTGCTGAAATAATTAAAGTTTCACTTTACTTGATATTTCTTAATTATTGTCCCTACTGGGGGCGCAGTGGCTCAGTGGTGGAGGTGCCGCAGTGACACGCCGGCCCGAATCAGTTCGCGGCCGCCCGCCATCCCTCCGGGGTCGGTAAATTGGTACCAGAGGAGTCTGGGTAAGATAACTGGCACTGTCTTTGTGAAGAATGGTCAACTCAAGTCATTTTATAGACCGGGCACGCATTCAACCACCTCCACGATATCACGTTGAACATGAATGCGGAGGCGCATTCCACCAC
>KN716702.1:5441-20801 GCA_000816705.1 Dictyocaulus viviparus | reverse complement strand
ACCTCCACGATATCACGTTGAACATGAATGCGGGGGCGCATCCTACCACAAGGGATTGATCAACGCCAAAAATTATCTTAATTATCTTAATCTTAATTGTCCCTACTTATTTCATTTGCCTTTCTGTAGCATTTTCATTACATAGAAACAGCTTTTTGAAACAATGCGACATTAAACACCTGTCATAAAAGAAAAGATTTAGGGATTGAAAAGAACCAAATGTTACAAGATATTTTTGGATTTTATACTCATTTCGTGTTTGCATTTCGATAAAATAAGTGCTTTCACTACTATGTGTTACGATACTACAGCACCGCCGGAAATCACTTTTGAAAAGTTATTGTTCGCCCAAACATTCAAATTTCCGAGAAAAACGCTGAGTAAGCTGGTGTTATTTGAATAGCAAACATGAATGGTTCGAATCACATCAAAAACATTGAGATCGGCTACATCGCGCCACAAAATTTTTAAATTGTGCCAGATAATGTGATGATTCCTATGAGCTTCATTGAAAACGGGTAAGCATAGCGCTGCATATTTAATAGCAAATGTTTTATTAACTAATGTTCCAAAAATTACTTGCAATCAACAGAATATATCGATGATACTTCAAGTTCTTAAATCGACAAAATTAGCTAGGAATCTCGAGTAATATACGTCAACACTTCTAGTTTAGAACAACATTCAATTTATAGAAAAGAAGAAAAGACAAGCCTTGACAACACCCTGTTAGGACGCCAACGATGCATTTTCCTACGAGGTACAAAGGCTACAGTTGTTGCTAAGAGTGTTTCAAATGAGGAGAAAGCACAACGAAATAACGCTAAGTCCTCACGATACATCTAAAATGGTCTACATAAAATGACTGAAAGCTATCAGACTGTTATGTTTTCAAAATCAGAAGCTTAGTCGCATAATGACCAAAATTTTAACTCGCATTTTCTGGAATGGCGAATGATGTCAAGTGTAAAATTGCCACTACAGGAAGAAGAAGATCAGGTAAAGTAGGTCGACACCTAGAAAAATTTATAAACACATATAAATGTAGATGAATTGAGAGATCTTGTGTGCCAGTTTTATTATAAAAGCATGCAATTCATATGTAGAAACTTTCCTAAGTCCACAGTATTATATTCATGTTTACTAAAAGCAGCATACTCTTTGACAAAACGGCGAATTCTATCGACTAGTAAAATGATTGTTTTAGTGCTAACTGAATTGAAAAGTCGCTTGTTGTTTTCAAATAGCAAACACATGCATAGTTGAATTCCTTGCACATGATAATGAACTATAGTAGCTTTCTCCTATTAAAACAGTCTAATCAAAACAGAAAACACGTCTAGGGCAAAAAAAGGTGAGAGCACTGTTGCCAAAAACTGATTAGCCATTTCTGTTCATCAAAACTCAATAGAATTACTTAAAAAATACTTGTTTGTCCAAATTGATATGAGATGTGCACAGAATAACACTCCAACGAGGTAATTTGCAAAATGCAGTATAGTTGGGATGACAATGAGCATCAACGTCGGCAATTGTAATAGGTCTAATTCAGCATCCTGAAAACATATGTTGCAAGCAATCAAAATCACAGTTCTACATTTTGTAAACACAACCCTTGTACGAAACCATTTCTCTGAATATTAGAATTCAAAATGTATTAGGAGTTCTATGCGCTACGATGAGAATAGCGTATTCAAATTGTGCTTACATACCTCTTGTAAAAAATGAAACTGCGAAATAAATATTGATGTAGCCAGTACGAATGTGATAAAATGCATAAGTTCTGCAACATAGCCTCCGGCAAAGAAATAGCGTCGTTTAGCCGCTACCTGATACGGCATTGTATCAAACTATAGAACAATTTCGGCACAGAGAAACGGAACGTGCACATATTACGAAGAACTTTACACCTATATAAAAAGTTATTATAGTGTTCTTCACAGAACGATCTTCACAGTTACCTTTTGGGAAGAACTACATCCACTGCTGGTCACGTTCGTGGCACTGTTTTTTAGTTTGATGAGGTCCGCATATTTTCTCTGTAAGATTTTTTAAATCACGTTGAATCGTGTATGACAGAATACATATGCCAATTATTAGAATTTCCCAGATTTCATCAGAACTCTGCCTCAAATCAATAGAGCTTGTGGGTCAGTGATGGAGGTGCCACAATGACATACCGGCCCGAATCAGTTTGCGGCCGCCCTCCAGGCCTACCAAGTCCGCCATCTCTCCGGGTCGGTAAATTGGTACCAGAGGAATCTGGGTAAGATAACTGGCACTGATTTGGTGAAGAGTGGTCAACTCAAGTCACTGTATAGACCAGGAACACCTTCAACCACCTCCACGATATCACGTTGAACACGAGTGCGTTGGCGCATTCCGCCACAAGGGATTAATCAACGCCAATAATTATCTTACCTTATCTTTCCTATAATAAATAAAGAAACAAAATAATGTTAAGCCTGAGTAGAAAAGAATTATGATCCTATATCTCAATATTTTGACTCCTTGACAACTTGATCTAAAGAAACCTCCGGTATTTGAACGGATATCAAACTGATAATTATGCACTTCCACCAATGATTGTGTACTTTGGGCGTGAGCAATTAAATAATTTGAAATACAAACCTTCTCTTGTTGCATTTTTTCTTGAGCAAAAAATGTGCATTTCGCACATAATGGATAGGCCTTATTCAATTTGTACCGATAAAATTCAACTTCTTCTTCCCAACGATGCTGGAAATTGAGAATCTTCCATTAAAAATATTAGAAAATCTCAATTTCTTTCATAACGAAACAATAAATAATAATGAATCATACTTCATTCAATGGCTCGAATTCCGCAATCCGCTTCAATATGATTTCTTGCTGCTGATTACAGTCGACACATAGGCCATTACTACTACTTCTACTCTCCTGAGGGACAACATCTGGACGTGTTGTATGCACATCAAGTGGAGTACAATATCTTAAATTGTGGTCATCAATTGCTGATCGGAAAATTGTTAGCATTTGTCATAAAAGGAACAAATGATGAACCTCTTTGTTGGTGCTCTAGCTAGCACACAATACTGCCCTGGTACTTTTCTATTGTAACCTCCTGACTCATCAAACCCGTTATACTGTTCACAACTTGTACAAACAAAAGAGTTCCGCTGATCAAGTGCTACACGTTGATCTTTTTGACAAAACCAACAGTTTACTTTACAGCTCCAATACTTCCTGTAAGTTCCCAAATTTAGATTCCGCTACTTTTAGAACAATGCTGTTGCTATATATGCATATAAAGACGATATCTTATTCATGCTTTTAATCAATGAAACATTAGAATGGTGTGCCACAATTAGAATGTAATACACAGTGTCATAACGATCCATGTAACAATGCAATTACGAAAAAATGTATATAAACACTGTTCAGTTCATACAAATACTAAACCGACGAACTCAGAATGCATACCTCAAAGATCTGTAAACTAATGGTGTAATCAAGCATATTGCAATAGTCGCAACTAATTCCATCTGCAACATCCTTAATTATCGAAACCTTTTTGTTATTACCTACACTTTTAGAATTATAGCAAAAGCAAGCTATAGATTATAGTGAATTCATAAATAAGAACGATTTTAAACATGTGTATCCTCGTTCCAATAAGATGAATTTTCAAAGTTAAAGCAGTGAAAATACAGTAGAAGAAGACTATACATGTGCAGAGCAGAAAACATAGTTTTACTTCTTCAGCATATGAATAATACTTTAGCCCTAAAATACAGGCACAGAATTGAAAGCAATTAAGTAAAATGAACATGAGATTCAGGCTTTGCATGCAATCAAATCAATACTTAGAAAAAACTAGACCAGGAGCAAAGAAATAAGGTATTTACGACCATAAACGAGGAAAACACATGAACAAGTCAAGCTTTGAGCAAATTGAATAACGAGAAACAGTATTATCATGTGAAACATTTCAAACTCGTTTTTGATTCTAATAAGGTTCGATTAATTAACATTCGGTATTCCAGAGAACATTTCCAAACTGAACATCACCTGTCATGAATAGGGAATGTAATCGTTACATTTTCATGAACATTAAAGATTGCGAAAAAAATACATAACATAGAAGCCACAACATAGCTATGATCCCACTTATGCATCAAATTTAGAAAAAGCACGTCCGTACGACGTACAGAGGAAACATCCTGATCCAGAACATTTGCACTTCAACAATATTATACTAAAAAATTCTCTTGAAACTTATCCTGCAAAAAGCACTACGAGGTATAACAGTTCTGTGAATTATTTCAAATTACGCAATCTAAGTAAAATGAAGCTTAGTTCAAAAGAGCATTTTGGTAAAAATGCAAGAATTAATTAGTACAATTGCAATGAAAGTGCTATTATATATGGAAAAAATTAAGCAAAGCAAAAAAGAAGTAAGCTAAAAATATATAATAAAAAAAAGTTCTACGACATTTACGGATCAGAATTCCACAAAACTGAAAACTATTTGAAAAATTGGAATTTCTCAACATCTATCGAAAGGTCAGACTGATTCATACTGCAACAGGATTACTTTTATACACTGCATCGAACTTAATGTTTGTAAGGGCCGCCTACTTATAGTGGTATGAAAACATCCAGAACTATGAACAAGAAAATCTTCAATATCATGTGCTTTTATATAATAAAACTCGTCAGAGTCTGATTTAGAATATGCTGGATTATCGGAAAGTATGGTGATATCCAAAATTGAAAAAATCGCTCGAACCATTGTTCAACAAAGTGACCAATGATAGGATAGCACTTAAGAATATTTAATAAAGTGCAAAAGACTATCTTGATTCTAAAGCTTCAAAATGTCTTTTTGCAGATCGAATGTTCATCAGAGTAGCTGCAGCTGATACATTACCATCAGCAAGTACGACCATTATAAATGTGTTTGGAGTGAAAGAATCGATGAATGCTGCGAAGTGACTATTCCTCACATGCATATATTCGAATTGCGAGCCCATTTTGCTGAAAACATCTTATTCCACCCAAAAATATATTAATGAATAAGCACCCCTACCTACAACTAAGTTTAAATTGTTTTATAATGTTTGATACTTTCTCAAACCGATGCATATCACGATGTTCCGTTGTTTCAGCATGAGCAATCACAAGAAACGTCGCTCTTTCAAAAAGCATTACCTGGAATTTCAACTACTTCAATAAATGTTATTCTCCATTTTACTGTTTTTCGCATTCATGCTGTTAGTATTCGCTACATTACGTTTCTAACAACAACGTTCTATTATCAATGTGTGATACAAAATTTTAGAAGTATGTTTCTAAGCAAATGTTAACCTACCTCATCAGCATCCAGGATCACAGCAAACTGTTTCAACTTTTGTTCCATAGCACCTACGTTAGGAATTAATTTGTACACAATAGCAGACCATGCCTGTGAAAGGTTGCGAATAAATTCGACATGAATATGAAAATATGATAGTGCATTCAATTATAGAAGCATCACACAAATAACAGAATAACCACAAATCTACATTAAATCCTGCCAATGATTAGTATAAAGACATCCAGTAGTCGTCAACCAGCCTTGTATAAGGTTTCGTCCCATATACTACTTCGAAAGCATTGGCAAACAGCATTCGCACGATCGGCACCAGCGGCTAATTCACTAAACTTTAGAACTAATGAAGCTCGATCTTCAAATGTCTGAAACAATTGTAAAAGAAGTAGTCATCAGTTAGCACGAGCAGAGATGTGTTATTCAAATCTCACTTTGTCGCGGTGATCGACTTCGATTAGGTCCATCTTATGAATAAGGCAAAACACCTGGAACTTTCTGAATAAACTTTCTCACGTAAAATATAAGTCCATTTCCAAACCTGAGCATTTGGAGAATTATGTAAGAGTGCATCAAGACAAGACTGGTAATACTTGAGATCTTTTTCGAACTCTCTGCTTTCAACATCAAAAACATAAATTAAAACCTGCAACCAAGAACTGACAAACTAAATGTTAATAATTGAGGAAAATATGAAAATACTTCGATCCACACCATCACCTGTACGTTTTTGAAAATTTGATCCTTCTGAGAAGTAAGATAATTATTCATGAATGTTTCTTGACCGCCACAATCCCATAAATGTAAAACCAAATTCCCGAGGAATCTTGAACAAATAAAAGATTTTACTTCCCTTGAATTTTCCACAACTTTTTCCTATTTCCAATTGAGTATTTTGTACTTAAAACATGTTATTGAAATTTATATAACATAACATATAACATATACAACATATATATAACAAATCTGCGACTACGTCTACTTTGTTCAGTAACAACAAAACACGCACGCAGTGAAGTTTTTGCACGCATCAAAACTAAAAGGAAACAATATTATGAGCAAATATCATACCGAACATGAGCGTGCTCAACTTCCATTGTTGGGCCTAGCCTGGATGTGTCACGAGCGATGTAATTAGCAAATATAATTGAACGCATGCTTGTTTTTCCCGAGCCACTTTTACCCATCAAAAGAACTTTTCGTTTTGACGACATCTTCTCTTTAAATATTTAGATTTATAAATCACAATAATAGCACGCACAGTAAAGATATGTAAACAATATGAGATATGAGACAAGTTATGGCTGATATCTGGCATAAAACTACTCTAATTTGATAACAAAAAACACACAAAAGGCAACAATCATGAGAACATATATCAGGTCGTCATGTTTATCCTTTAACATATTCCAAGAACTGTATAGAAATAATTCATAAGAAACGAAAATCCAAAGCATAAAAATCCACATAAAGTAGTAAATAATACGTATTTCTGCAATAAATCTTCACATTCAGTAGAATTATAAACAAAACATGTCCAAATACACACAAAACGAAATGAAATATTTCAGAAAGCCACCTCATGAATTCCTCATTATACTTAATTACTTGGAAGGTCCGCCTTGACGAGTAATGTGGGCCTTAGCGATCCTCCATTCGTTTTATCTCGCTCGATTGTCGTCCATTGTAGTGGGTTTTTGCGCAGGTGACAACACCGCGCAACCCATTCCGTGATCCTCGAATCGTTAACAGGTGCTTTCCCTCCAACACATCCGCTCAGCTTCCAGATGGTCGCCAAGGAGGACGTTTCTATTCTCTTGAGCACCATTCCACGGTACTTTTTGTCCATCTGTAGTTCTCTCTTTTCATCATCATTTCATGACTAGCTCATCATCTATGTTTCGCTTCTGATGATGCGATTTGATGCGTATTTCCTTGGGTCTTGCAAACCAAATAATTCTTGACAGGTCAGTACTGCGAGATCCGGCTTGATGTTCGGTTTGCGGCTATATTTAGATCCCCTTCCAAGATCCCTGTAAGCAGTTCGTAAAATCGTTGACGTGATGGGATATGAATTCAAGTCTCGGATGCAGAATGCGCTAGGAGGACTGTGGGAACCAACAGTTGAGCACTTGTTTTTGTGTCTGCTAATTGATCAGTGACTTCCTATGGAAGTCCCAATGCAGCCCATACGGCTTTCCTCTATCTACTTCTATCTACTCGTCTCTCATAACATTCTCCATATTCACAGATTGCCCAAGATGTACGTAAGATTTAGTTGTCTCGATTTGGAAAATATCAATGTTGATTTGACGTCCATTACACCGCGGGTTCCCCATGAACTGAGTCTTCTTATTCATCCAAATTGTTATCCTATCCCAAACTTCGTTCAACTCGCTAAACTGTAGAGGATCGGATGGGACAAATACTACGCAATGCGGACAAAAAACTAGTGGAACAAGCATTAAGCGATTGTACTCCTCTACGCATCACATTCACTATATGGGGAAACCCCCTGCCCGATGATCAAATCTCTTCATATAAGTCCTATAAAAGTATTGCGATGCTTAAAGCACAGTTTCAGCGAGAACAACCCATTGGATTGCTACTAATCATTGAATTATCCTCCTACAAACAGGAAGAAATGTAAGTTTGACTGCTGCCAGCTCAACTCTGTTGATGATTAATAGAAATTTACGTGATACTGATCAGGACGAATCACAAGCTCGTGAAAACGTTCCTCCTTACTTGCTCCCCAACACAGCCAATCAAGTCGAACGCATATCACATATCCTACACAAGTCAACATTCCTACTTTGTCACTTAACTCCATGCAAATACAGCTTATAAATAAAGAACATTTTAATGTTTTTTTTTCTTTGAATGCACGAATCTTCACTGTGCTACTCGCCAATTACTTCTCAGATAAGCAACACGATACGATTTGTCTTCAAGATCCCCTACAATATTTTCAGTGACACGAAATTATATAGCGAAATGTTATGAAGGGTAGCAAATATTATAGACCCAGTAAGCTGGTCAAGTGTTTTCTATTGCTTGATCAAGTAGAAGAAGCATTGTATTCTTATATCATACATAATATTCTTACGCAAAATCAGGTAAAGTATTTTTATTGCAATGAGATTGCTTGCCAGTTCAATTGTATTTTGCCATTATGCAAAATTTAACAAAAAGCAATCAATGTAAAATGTTCTTAACCATAATTTTAAAACTACACGAGAAACCAACAATCTTTTTCATAATTTTCCCATGTTCCAACATCACAATGCGAAATATCAGCCTGACATATCAATAACATAGAAGCTCTCTTGGATAATACAACTTTGCAACAACTTCAAGCAGGAACCCTTAGCAGCTGAATTTCATTAATGGAATATGTGCAAAATGAATGATAATGACGCAGCTATGAGCCTAATTAAAAACCGTGTAATAGGTACAACACCGTCCATATACTTCCGAATACATATTGCACCCAAGTTTCGCGTCACAAAAAGAATCACGGCTCTTTATGCATTCTGTAGTTTGGCATACAACTAAATATTGGAGTTAATAACGGTCAACAATCAAATCATAAAAATAAAAGGAAAAAAAATCCATATCAATACGTACGTCAATTTAGAAAATAAAGTACTTAGAAAATAACTCAACGAAAAAGGAAGACCAGTATAATACGCAGCTATGTAAAACGCATCATTTGAGTGATTTGAAACCGAATCAAAACTCTTCTGTATTGATATGACCATAATGAACAATATTATAAACAAGTAACAATTTACACATAAAAAGAATATATGGAAAGACAGCGATAGAAGAGAGAAAACAAGTCAGATCAACTTTTCGCTATCTGGAAATAATGGTGAATAAAACACTACAATTATAAATATGGAGAACATTTCTAGGTGACCCACATCTAATATGCTCTAAAGAACATCATAACAGAATCGATTTCAAGCCTATTTGATAGACCGGTTTCACAACACCTTTATAAAATTACAAATGAAAATGAAATAGTTTGAGATAAATAGAAACTACAGACTTATCCACTGCGACAAGTACATTACACTTGCATCAAATTTTTTGTTGTACTTGGAATGAGATAATGATTACCTACGGTTTGAAGGTGATTATAGTACCACGTATTGTCTACAAATGAAGTTAGTCTAGAGCATTTGTCATTAAAAACGTTGAGATTGTATTATTAGTTCATCATATGAATAAGTTTAACTACTGTACACGATTATAATAATAAAAAAGCCTGAACAGTAACAAGAAATGTAAGTAATTCGATTATGACAACAATACAAAAGAATACGTACAAAACAATGATGAGGTCAATCAAAATAAATCCAAACAATGTACAAAAACGACTATTTATTACAAGCGAAAACTCTACCAGTTTAGCACATCACCGGATTCGACAGAATCTTGACCCCATCCACACATAAGAGTAAATATGACTAAACATTGTAGGGCTTACAAAAGCCTCTTAATTTTTAACATTCGCTTTCCCTTGCTGTCCGCTCATCCACTACAGCATTTGCAACGACAGATGCGAATCCAGTTACAACTGGATTGATCGTTCCTACTCCGTCGGTATTCGACAGCATATGATCCTGAAATAAAGACGATCGATTCCAGTCTTATGAGATAACTTGAACAATCAATCTACTAATTGTTGATTTATTTGCATGAAACATAACAATAGATTTATTAAACAATAATTTTAATATCAAAAGGCTACGCATGAAGACTGAAAAGTAATAATTGTTGAAAATATCCAATAAAACTAATAGGAAACCAATTTGCAATGGAAAATGCAGTAACTTTCCATATGGACATGTAGTAAACCTCTCATAACTCTACCACCGTCGACACTTCTCTGAAGATCATTTACAATTTCAATTTGTGCCCATGCTGAAAGATGATACTGCTCATATGCCAAAAGAAAATCTGGCAAGATAAGCCCATTTATTAAAGACTTATGGTGAACACAAATCAATATATAGACCAGTTCAGTCACTTCTACAATATTAAGTTGAAGACGAATGCTTAAGAGCACTCCAAAGTAATGATTGACACCTTTATCTTGTCTTCCCAATGAGAAATGTAGAAACTGAAAAATCTACTTAGAGAGAAAAGATTCAAATACGTATTGAACTACATAATAAATGGATCCTACTTTAATTACTTTCTGACTCGAGAACTGGCCGTCGAACCGGCACAAGTCGTTAGCGCTACAGTTCAATGCGCAAATCCCATTTAACAGTGACGACAACTTTAATTTGATAAATGCAAAAAAGCTGGTTTATGATTAGTTTATGGTTTAGCAACATGCCAGCCTTCCATATTTTCCAAGTCGGTCAATTGACATTGAAATAATCTGGGGACGAAGAGAAGGATTTGACAGAATTTTATCACTGCAATCTGAGACACAGCCTACAGTAGCTAAGCCACGCCCAGCTCCATATTTTGTCTTCTTTATATTGACATAACTTAGAAATTTATGCATTCATCTGAAAAGATCTTTAATATAGCGGTTGCACTAAATTCGTTTTAATGCATTTTCATGCTTCATCAAACTTTCAGACTGAATGGACATCAGAATGATACAGAATGACAAAACCTGCGTACGTTTCACAGGATATATATCTCATGACTACAATAGTATAATAGTTCATTTTGTCAAAAAAAAAACTACAAAGAAATTGTTAGAAAAAGCTATCAATCTAATGGATCTAGAAGGCTATAAAAAATTTATGTCCACTGCTCAGCATTCAAATTTAAACAGTAGGTTCGGAAAAAAACAAAACAATCATAGCAAAATGTTGGTTATCCGAATGAGAGAAAATAAACGTAAAAGAATTTAGCAATTACACATACGTCTTTTTCTTCACCTCCAGACCAATTGTTATAGTCATCCGATGTAAGGCTGGTCGGCATACATGAAAAATCGGCCCATCCATCGTCAACCAAATCTTTTTTGGGAGTGCTGCTATCTTGAGGTAATCGAGGCCAGTCGTTGGTTCCTCGAAACGATAATTATTGTGATCAATCACATGAACTTGTAAACGGACGTCATTATTTAGGGTTTGAAAAAAATTGATCAGAACAAAACAGCTGGATCTCATGAAAGCGATCAAAACATCAAGAACACCAGATAATCTATACATATTGGAGACCACATAATATACAACATGTAACATAATATAAAATTAGAAAAATAAAAAAAAATTATATATATATATATATAATGCAGTACAATGTCGCAGTTATCCTAACCCCTCACGATAAATGACTTATGTACAAAAAAACAACGTCATTGTCATCAACATGAAGTCCCCTCCGTTGTTAATGGTTTGAATTGTTGACAGCTGATCTTAAGAAGCGTTACCTGTAGATTGACGTACTACAAATAAATTATTACCCTTATAAAATCAGTAGATTAAATGGAATACGTAGAAGTGCAGAGCAGTGTAACAGGTAGAGATAAAAAGCTCATTTGCTCTAAATTGACTAAGAGGATCATTAACAGTAACACAGATGATGTATATATGCACATGTATATGTAAGGTAGCCGGAAGGTCCTAGGATTTCCATTCTTATATGGAAACCCAGCCAAGAGTAAACCTATGCGCCAAGATGGACCGTCCAAGTAACCAAAAAGTGAAAATTAATTCGAGAAATATAAAAAAGTATTAGTACTGAAGCGTATTTGAGGTTATTGGCCTTTTTCGATAGAAATCAAGAAAAATATAGTTTTCATCCTAATTTCTACCTGCACCATTATTCTTAGTGGATTCCGGACCTCTCTGTACATGGAAAGTACTGGAGCCTGCACACTTCTTTTCTTTACTGATTCCTGGCCAGTCATCTGTAAATCATACCTTTTTTTTCAACCCGGTTTACTTATCTAAAAGTGAACTAGAAATAAGTAGGTATTTACTCATAATTGCAGAAATCAATTTCAATAACAATCGGCAAAGTAATACTTAGTCCAATCAACAAATTGGGATAACCAATCGTTGTCAATTAAATGTTCTTTCTACCACATAATGTTGTTAAGAGTTTTGCAAATTTATAAACATGAAATATCTATGAAGCCTATTGCAGAAGTTGAACTAGTGATCCAATGTAGACGCCAAAACATTTCCAGCCATCGCTGTATCACTATTACGAATTGCTTCAAGGTAATATCTGCGAATTAGAAACAACAGTTGTAAATAAGCTAACATGAAAAAAGGCTAAGTGAACTTACAGGATTGATCTCCATTTTGCATAGGCCAGTCACTAATTATTGAACAGTCCCTCATAGCACAAAGCGCTTCAAAACTACTTTCATCGACATCATTTTCTTCCAAATTTACGTCCACTTTGCACACACGTGTACTATGTATTGCAAATCTGAGAAAAGATATGTTTGAAAACAGTTTATCCTTATAGGAATAATTTTACATACAAAATTATCATGCTCTGCCAATAAAAATTTCAAAATTTAATGATGGGAACTGTGTGTAGTTAATGTGTACATATGTGGAGTTATAATATGTTTCTATTTTGAACTCCTGACATTTTTGTCTCGACACAACAATGTTTAGAATTATGGAATTTTTATGACTATAACAAACATTTGGATTGAAATGTTAAAGTAATCTACGGCTGAATATTATAATAAACAAACCCCTTCGTTTCCGAAGACACTTGAAGTTCACCGAGAGCAGTGTCAAATACGTCTGTTAGTGGTAAACTGACACTTGCATTTCGAAACTCTTCAAGCACATTGTGATGAGGTAGTAAAATTTGATACTCAACATCGTCCATAGCATCCTCTATAAATGTTCGTTTTAAAAGTAGATTGTAATGGTAAACAAAATAAAATTCAAAACATCCCAGCTTTCCCTTATAAGGACAGTTCTCAAAGGGCGAAATTTGAAACGAATCTTGTATACGTTCTATTTTGAGCGAACACAATCTTCTCACCGACACAAGCATGCTGGCTCGATGGGCGCACATTTATCACTTCTGGATCTGGCAAATTCCAACTAAGCCAGTTATCAGCGTTTGTCATCATTTCGTCCCAGAAAGGACACTCCTGAAGAAAACTTCTGAATGACTAATTACTATAATACATCAAAATACCACTCACGCGAACTAAATTCTGAAGTCCTATACTGTTTGGAGAATTCTTTCGTGCTTGTTCAATCGCCAAAATCAAATGAATATGATACGTTCGAAGCGACTGTAGATCAATTTTTGGCAGTGAACAGCGCGGTTGAATACCAAATCGTAACAAACGTGGAAGTTCAAGAGTCTGAAATGTACCAGTAATAATAATTAGTAGTGTATGATGCAATGAAACACTTAGATGAGCTTTGGCGTTGATCAATCCCCTATGGCGAGATGCGCCTACGCATTCGTGTTCAACGTGATATTGTGGAGGTGGTTGAATGAGCCTGTTTATAGAGTGAATTGAGTTAACCATTCATCACCAAGTGAGAGTTATTTTATCCAGATTTCTCTGGTACCAATTCACCGACCCTGGAGGGATAGCGGACTTGGTAGGCCTAGGAAGCGGCCGCGAAGTGAATCGGACCTACGTGTCACTGTGGCACCTCCACTGCGCCCCTAATGGAACACTTAGTGAACAATAGTAAGTGGACGAAACTAAAAACAAACGTTGTACTAACATATTATTAAAAGACAGAACACTTTCGTACAAATTTGTTGAGCTGAACTACAAATTAAGCGAGGAAGAGTTGAGTGGAATAAAACAAAGAAAACATTTCAACATACTCTGAATAGATAAGCAATAAGAGGAGACTGACTTTCCATTGAGGAATATAGAATGAAAGATACTATTCGTTGCAACAAACCATGAAGAATAGAACAACGAGGATGCCGCCAAACCACTGAGAACAACTAAACATCTATTAATAATATTACAGGAATATAGCGTTTCTTGACCAGAAGTTATGGACATTACCTTGTCAGCAGCACACTTTTTAAACTGGTTCTCAAGTATTACGTGTGTATCCATATGATTTGTATCACACAGTTCAATAACCAACCGCAATAGATACCACCAATTCTCATCTTCAACATTCGTCCCACACTATGAAATTTTAATCCAAACGTTCAGAACAGAATCAAAACAAATTGCAAATGACATACCTCAAGTTCATCGATAACTATTTGGAGCACTTCGGAGATCCTGCTAGCCACAATCTTTTCAACAACTCGATTTGCATCTGGACACCAAACCTGAATATTTATCACAAACTTGCAAATAATAAATGAAAGCAATCACTAATTACATACCACTGAACTGCTTTCCTTTAGAGCTTCTCTAATATTTCCATCAGATCCTGACAGCGGGTTACCGCCAACCCATGGTATTTCAGCGTTAAACTCCTTGTAAAGAGTGTGACTAGGTCGAAAAAGAATATGATTCGAAGAGAGGAGACTTATAAGTATTTCGCAAATGTTTCGCGTCACTGATGGAAAAACTTTTCCTTCGTCACTTCGCTAAATAAAGAGTACATCACCCTACAGTAACGAAATATAGGTCATAAGAACGTTGTATTATGAGCAGGTAAATGCACATTTGGAAATACGTACTGTCAGCATCTTTTCAACCAGATTTTCCACAGAATTATTCGATTGCAATTTGTCGTTCAATACGTCACTTTTTATTTCAAGGGCATACATTTGTTCTCTTGTATTTCTGTGTTAGAAAAAAACAAATATGAAAATGAATGAATCTATCGATTTTTGACCTTTCATAAAAAAATGTTATCGGGATTAACAAACCTTACAAGGCTACAGTAGAGTTCCATAACGTTTTCATGCACACATACTGGTACACTTGGTTCGAGAAGATCAATTAGTTTCTCACAAAGCCTTTGGTCAACATACCACTGGAATTTTTATTATTAATATAAGAAATAGTCTGTTTATATATATATATATATATATATATATATATATATATA
>KN716701.1:57149-70263 GCA_000816705.1 Dictyocaulus viviparus | reverse complement strand
CCCCGGAGGGATGGCGGGCTTGGTAGGCCTGGGAAGCGGCCGCGAAGCGCTTCGGGCCGGCGTGTCACTGCGGCACCTCCACCACTCAGCCACTGCGCCCCCATTTGCATTTATTACTCATTATAATCAGTATAGAAATTGCCGTATAATTCACAAATTTCAAGTCCAAAATCTATTTATTACAGATAATTCTATGATCGTCATGTCAAATAATAACAGTAAAGTGTAGTTTATACTTTTATTCTAAAATTACCGTGGTTATATTATTTTACAATGATATTACACTATATGTAATTATGCCGAGCTGGTCCCATAACTCGGAAACTCAAGCGGGACTCAAACCCACACGTACAGATATTCGGTCTGCAGTGCTGATCCATTAACACCACCGGGGCCCTTGATCTACGGACTCTATTTTATTCATCATATATGTGAAAAACCAAGTTATATTAGTTCATTTTAAGGTATTAAAGGAACCAGTACTTGTACTGCAAATAGATTATGTCCATCAGCCTAACACGCTTCCAGAAAAAGATGAAAAGAATAGAGCACATGTGCCACAAAACTCGAAAAATAGAAGATATTAAACTGAGTCATACATAACTGCAGAGAAAATTGCAAAATGTCTAATGAGATTTTTACAAGACTTCACAAGCAAGTTCTTTAGATATAAGTTTAAGAAGATTTATTTATATTGTGCATATTTAGTTGCGAGGTAGTTTACAGATTAACTGCCGATGTAGACAATAAACACCATCAAATGTAAACGAGACACAGTCAAACGACTTCTATATCTAGTCACGAATTTGATCTAATACGATACAAATATTGAGTATGTTTCAAAAACTATAACAATATTGTTAAAAAAAAAGCAAAAACAGAAAAGGACCACGCTCCATGTTAAGATCTCATGCTAAAGCAGAGTACAAAAAAAGGATGAAGAGAAGTAAAATAAAACTTTATATAAATCAACTTCTGACTATAATGGAGTTCACGGTGATCCTCGTTCTACAATTCAACATGAGTATATGCAAGAGGTGCGAATTTAATGTTTTTCAAATCAACAGAACGATGAATGGACACGAGATTTTCCAATAACGATTTTATTTTCGTTCTCACAGAAGTAGTTATGAGGTTCATAATGCTTTTTAGGCGAACAAATCCCTCAAGATAAACTACTGTAAGAATTGCATAACGCTCAAAAGAAGCAGATTCGTAACCTCCACTAGAGCAGAGGAACTAATCCGTTATTTGACAGTCATCCAAGTCACAAATGATAACGATTAATACCCCATCTCATGCAATAGCTTCACCCAGAAGTGAAATTCATGACAAATTCACACACATCCTTTGAAATTTTCAGCAGCCAACTCCATAATGCTGCTGATTGTCAATGCGAATTTTGGGATATTATCAATCAGTCGATAGCTCAAGTACATCTGTTACTAATACTACTGCCACTATTATAACACTAATACAAACGTTGGTTGCCTACTGGTACACTAACCCAATTTGCAGAAAGATTCAGATCATACTGTTTCACACTGCCTCTTCTGACTCTCCAGGATTGATCAACCATCTTCTTAATAATGTGTACAGTACTAAAATCCGAGTTGTATGGTGTAATAATCTTACAATAATCGTGATGTTAATAGAGCACACTTTTTAAAAAATACATATTCATTAATCAGTATGCACAACTTTAATACACCAACCGTATTTTTCAAAGATTTATGTAGCGCGGTGATTTTGGAAGGATGGACGGAGAAAGACAGAGGATAAAGGAAGCAAACCAGTTTTCAAGTTCGTCCATCCAACCGAAAACTATAGATAACTTAAATGTAAAAGTGGTATTAGGACCTCGCAATAGACGGATGATCAAGCATCCCAAATTATACATAACTAACGAAGAGCACAAATCAGCAAGCAACAAAAGAGAGAAACGAAGATGTAACCAATAGTGATGGACGAGATTATAAATACTACATTTGTTGCTTGAACTTAGGTATTGGTACACAATTAGATATATGCAAGCAACACGTTCTTGAATGTCACATCAACATTTGCTCAACAAGAAAAACGTGACGAATGTTGATAGGCAAACAAAATATTGTAAATTGTAACTACGTCTTGAAATGAGCGAAAACTATAGCAGACGCCTGTAACAACAAATAATAAAACCAAACGGTATTATGTTCTATTTGACCTAACAAAATGAAGTATGGAAACAAAACAAACAACTTTTTGGTAAGACGCATTGAATTATAGAGCAGCTGGTTGTAAATGTACGGCTTGATATACACATAAACTAGTAACCGTGGAAAATATAACAAATAGAGATGAGTGCTTAGGGTACTTCATAAGCTTTCATACTAGAATGAAACTAGTATTACCTAACACAATTAAACAGCATAATGTATAGAAAATACTAAATATCCAAAATCATTAGACATTCACCCTACACATTGATTAAGAAAACATATGTAGCATACCTAACAGTACGAATCAATTTCAACAAACGTTGATGGAAAAGAACATCGTTTGTTGTCATTGCAATAAATACAAGTTCCCCATTCTGTAGACAACTCATATGGACAATCTACATGTAGAGTAGTTATCGTAGAAGAAAACGCAACTATGGCAGCTAACCGTAACCATTATAGCAAATTTTCGATAGAGGACGCAGCTTCACTTCATACGGTTGAAGAAGACGGAGGCACAGGCGAACTCTCCGGAAATGCAAGCTTGGAAAGTGCGACCTCTGCTTCGCCCAGTGGTTCAGCACAACGAGTGGAGGAACCAACGATCAGTGGAGGTACTGCTAATCCTAAGCGTCGACTGTCTTCAGTAAGAGCATACATAGAAGACCCAGTAGTTACGTCATCCCCGGTTGATTGTGCCAAATCAGCTGAGGCCTTCAATGCAGCTGCTAGCACAGCACCCAATCGATCTGCGTCAGACTGAAAAATTAAAAATAGTAGCTATATATAACCCTAATAATTGTATAAATTGTATATATAAGAGTTCGTGTAGCGTAGCTGTAGAAAGAGATACAGGGAAACCGGGGCTCAATATAGTATAGGTTCGAGTCCAGTACAGGCCAACTAAGCTTTCCATCGCTCAGGAGTTTATAAATCGCTACCAGAATCATCTGGGAGGGTAGGCAGCAATGACTCGGCAACAAATTAGTCCACTCAAGTCACTTTTTATATTTATTATAGCATTAAAACGAAGTGGTGGAAAACCTCCACAAGTAGATAGACGCCAATGCTTATGCTATATATATATATATATGTTTCCATGCTATCATAATTCTAAAGTATACTGCACAATAAAAACGGCCAATATAACTTCGAAACAAAATTCAATTGGGCATTTACGCACTTTGCGACTGTTTAGACTCTGAAGTTTGTCCATCACCATCCTTTTATTCCTAGCACTTCTATTTATCACTCAAAAATTTTCATATCTGGAAAAAACGAAAAAAACTGAGAAGCTCGACAAGAAAATCTAGTTCGATATATACTATAATATGGTATGCTTGGAGGTTGCATGACGTAATAATCCTAATATCGAAATTTGATTTAAAGCATCTAAACACATATACTGTTTCAATCCTGATAGAAAATATGATACACGATTACAAATTACCACCTTTTATGTGAAATGCACCCACAATAACATTTATACCGGACAAGCCTAACAACTGCAATTTTAAAAATATAATATCGACTACAAAACTTCTATGGTCATGTGAAGAACAAACCTCGCAAATAAAGCCATGTGTTACAAGATCTTGAGTAAGCATGTTAGGATCTTCATCGTGAGAGAATTCAGTAGTAAGTTGTCGGTTCATCATGTCTTCAAGCTGTAGCCATATCGTCAATTCACTCAAATATTAAAGATAAAAATAACCATTAAAAACAATCTAAAGATCACAAACTTCCTCTCTGTAGTAACGCGCATCTGACGAATTGCTCTAGTTTCACGATGTTGGATACATTCATCGGCCGCAGGAGCTGGCACATTTGAGGATTCAGTTGTTTCAGGCACGCGAGCCAAAGATGCTGTTACATGAGATGTTGAAGGTTCATGACCTTCCATAACAGCCTGAGCAGGTGAAACTCGTGAAGAAGAATGCGTCGACTAAAATATCTTCGGACAAGAAAAGGGAGCGAGACAAGACCGAGATAACTAATAAAGAACACGTACTGCAGGTTTAAGAGGCTGGTGAGCCAATGGAGCAAAAGCAGTGAGAGGATAGATCCCATTTCTTACATCCTCGACAATTTTTTCCAAATCATGCTGAAATGCTGGCACCTGACAGTAGGCCATTTCTCGAACGGCACATTCCCTACGAGCAACTGCGGCAACCTAGAAAATTTGTTCTTTTTGAAAAATAAGCACAATGAGACAACAGAATTTGCAAAACAAGAAATACTAAAATGTAACCTTTTCGATATCAGGAACGCGAAAGGCATCTGCAGGCAAATCATCAAAAATTTTGGAATCAACTATTTTGTGGGCAGATAGCAACTTCAAAGAGTGCACCTATAAAAAAATATTTTACTTTGCTAAGTGCAGATAAAGAAACCAAAATGGCAAATTTTATTGTGTTCTATGAGAGCGCAGAAAATCTATGGAAAAAATATTCACAAATGTATACATTATATAAATGTGTAGGTATAGCTTTGCACAATCAAGAATACACAGAAGTCAATACATTTTGCTCTTTACGAATTTCAACCAATTTTACTAATACGTATTTTAAAAATATTACATAGGAATTTTCAGCAATGTTGCAGCTGGCCCACATAGTTGTTGACTACACTCATGAAAGAAAAGAATACATTCAAAAAAAGGCACCTCAAATAAAATCGGATGGAATAATAATTGCCGTGCTGAAGGTCTTTTTAAAGGGTCTTTCTGTAGGCAAAGCTCAATGAAGTCCTGAAGAATACTAGAATATAGTGTATAATACTAACTAACATAGAAAACTTACTCGTTGTTTTTCGTCTTCCAGAGATCGAACAGCTTTTTCAATGCACTCTCGACTGATTGGTCCATCTGTACCTCCATTCTGACAACCAGATAAACCACCCATAACGGCAATCTGTTAATTGCGTGATATATAACGCTTAGTTTTGATATTACGATCTAATACTTGCCTCAACAGCACACACACCAAATGAATATATATCAGCAGCAGGGGTTACTTCTGAGCAATCTAGAACAAAAATAACCTTTATATATAATAAACTTGCAATACATTATGAAATATATAGGGAAAACTGCAAACTTTTGCCGTGATCCAACTTCTTAGTTTACCTTTCAAAGAGTATTTCTATTACAAGTTTTTCGTAGCCATTAAAGCAAAGCCAAAAGAGATATGATAATATTGGGCCATTAACCTTCTCATGTAGATAAGCGCTACAATTCTGAAGAGCCTTTAAAAATGATAGTATGTGAAAACATTGTGCTTTTAAGGATATCTGTACCCAACTTATTGTTAAAAATTACATACGATGCCAGAATTACTTCGTATCTATATTAAGCATACCAGAGTAATATAAAACGTGCAAAAAACAAACCATTACCAAATAATTAAAAATATCTATGCGTATCTATAAAATCTTAATAAAATGAAATTGTATTTCTATGATAGAAACTCACATTCGTACTCTGGAGCAATATAATGCATGTTTTTGATATTATCACGACATGTCTTGACATGATGATTTATAGCATCCGGAGCAACTGCAATACAAAGCAAATAGAAAAAGACAAAACACTTAAATGTCTCACACATGAAAAATATGGGAAACACGCATCACATCTCGTTAATGGATAACTCACCACAACCTATTTTTATTAGACCATTTTGTTGGATGAATACTGTGTTGCATGTAAGGTTTCCATGTGTAATTGGTGGCACACATGAATGCAAATAATTAAGAGCCGATAATATTTGAGTAGTCCATTTTTTCCATGCCTGAATACATCACTAAATATAAAGGCTACTGATGTTTACGCGCATTTTACTAGAGACAAACTATGAACTTTACAAAATGAGAATGTTATACACTTAATCGTGTTAGTACTATTAAATCTGTGAAATACACAAATACCTTGATGCTTAAAGGAGAACCTGACTTTCTTGTACGTTGCAAAAACAAAGACATTGATCCCGATGACATGTATTCCGTAATAAAAATTATCTAAAAATAACTAAACTAAATCAGTGGATTTTTCTGAAAAGCAGAATAAAGATTACTCTGGGTTTCTCTGACTTGGCATCAGTCCAGTACTTGTGGAATTTCACCAAATTAGTGTGTACCAGTTGAGTAAGGTTGTCAAAGACAGCATTAATTTTTTCCTATAATGGATGCATATTCTGTTGCACATATCTATGCCATACTACTATGTCGTGCTCTCTAAATATTCTAAAAACAGAATAATAGAAAAACTTTGTATTTAGAAATATGAGTATAAAGTATACTATGCCCCATGAGCAAATTAATTGATAAATCTAACCTCTTGAGCACGAAAATTCTTTCGTTCTGAAAATTGTACCTCATTCCACACTACTTCATTACCTAAAAGATCAAAAAAGTAAACAGCATAAACTTCAACACAAGCTTGTCACAACTTGCCTGTCTCATTGTCCATTGCAAGGTAGGCAACATCAATTCCTGGAACATCTCTCTGTTTAACCTGTTCACGCCGCTTTGACCACCGTTTACAAGGAGACTCTTCCAAAATCTTAAGATTAATAAAAAATAATTACCATTGCAAAAACTATTTTGTTGGCCGGAAGCGGGTGTATCCTAAAATCTTACTAACATCCTCAGCAGCATCTCCATCAGACTCTGAATCCTTTGTATCATCTTGAGCGGATGAGTGCGCTGCATGCTCTTCCCCACCGCCCCCCATTCCTACCCTATACATGAAAACAAATGAAACCATTTTGATTTCTCAAGTTTTTAAATAAATACAACCAGTTCAATATTAAAAACAGAGATGACACAACATGTTTGCAATAAATTTGACGTTAAAAAACGGGCATAACAAATCACGCGCTTTTCTTTGAAAGAGCTATGGCATGAAGGCAGGTATTTATATTCAAATACCAATTCTAAAACCATACAGCTATCTACTTACTAAGTATATTCTCGCAGAATGAGGATGTTGGCTGGTTGAACACCACCGCGTCACTAAAATCATAAGATCCAGCAAACGTACATATTCATCAGCCTATTTCCACATATAGGACATAAAAACATGTACGAAAGTCATATTAGACATATAAGTTCGTATGCAATAACGTTCCGGATTAAAATAGATAGACATCACCAGATACTAATCAATTGTGAACTGGAGCACGATAAAATCCAACATTTTTCACAGGCCGACTAATCGTTCTTTCAGATTGACGTTCTCAAATAATGATTCCAAATACCACAAACTTGTAAAAATGTAATTATATAAGTCAAAAAGTACTCAATTTACACCATCCTACACAACAAGCGTATGAATTGAATGGTCAGCGCTTACTAGTGCTTTTACTTTGACGGGCGATAATAATACAATAAATGATCTATACGGTTGTATACGTGTGCAATAAGACATATAATAATAACGGTAAGCATCAACACTCAGTCTACCACCATTTTTATTTGAACCAAAGTTTTCAAATGTTTAGTGAAACAATGCACTTGAATATATTTATTTAACTATCATCGAACATGATGCGCATTTGTTTACAGTGTTTATTTGTGCACCAGTGGCAACGTCCTCGCAGTTGAACGTTTCTTCTACCTAGTAAGTGATTTTTTATCACCTCAACTACTCCTTGTAGCAGCACTGTATTGTCTCTCTCTGGTTGTATAACCAACGACTTGCCCTAAAAAATCTACTTATTGGATACACTTATAAATCTACAAAAGTTAACTGACTAGTAAATATAATAGCTTTTAACATCAACATTAAAAAGAACGCCTGTGTAAATTCTTTTGGTTTTCTATTGTATTTCATTGTTGGTTTCGACGAATACTATTATACTTTAGGAACATCACAAAGGAACTACTATTCCAAGAATACTGTTCTTGGTTATTAAAATTAAGGATAAGACTCCATTTTTTAAATACTGTTTGTCACTTGAACATATAACTCTTTTAGTTCGTGTTGCAATCTAAGTGGGAGACACGCAGGTCTGAATCAGGTTCGCGGCCGCCGCTAAGCCAACTAAGCACGCCATCTCTCCTGGTCGGTAAATTGATACCAGAGAGATCCGGGTAAAATAAACTACATCGACTTGGTTAAGAGTGGTCAACTCAAGTCATTACATAAACCAGACTTGCATTCAACCACCTCCACGATATCACATTGAACACGAATTCGAAGGCGCATGCTGCAACATGGGTCGGTCAACGCCGAAGTTTATCTTATTTTTTATACTAGTACAAACCGTTAGCTGTGTGATACTTGGAATGACTGATAACGTGTTGAAGTCGGGGAACAAAGAAGTGATCGGGACTATTGCTATCTGTGACTTCACGGGCAGCTCAGCAGCTAATCGTTTCGTCTGGAATTGTTGTATGGTTATGTTGAAACTGATAAAAACTGATAGCCAAATTTTTAAACAATTTTAAAAAAGGACTGCGATTAACGTATATATAAAATGTACCTGTACTTCTATTGATTCTCTGACTGGTAAGTCCCACTGATCCCATGCATTGTAAAAACCAAGGCGCCAAAGTAAACGATCATTCAACCCGTTCATAACGCGTTCACACGCTGACCACACTGACCTACGGTACTCTTTGCTGTTGTAGCTTCGCTAAATTTGTAGCGTTGATTGTTGCAATATGACTTGAAAAAACATCCCGAACTCAAATGAATAAAAAGGGAAACATACAATTGCTGGAGCGCCGAAGAGAACCGCGCCAAAATCATTGTCATTATTTTTAAGAAGGCGTATCCAATACTGTAAGTTACAAATCTATGAAGAAACATAAATCTAGACTTTTAACATAACAATTAAACCAGAAATTGAGAGTATAAGAAGGTTAATGTCAGAAAACATACCTCGCTCACAACAGGATGACTGTTCCATCGATGCAAAGCGGATACGTGGAACGAATTACTCGAATTAGGCAGGATTCTTTTATAGTGAACTTCTTTGCCATCTACGATGGCCGGTACAGTGTAAAAATTTAGGACTCTTTCTATTTCATTCAGAAGGAATCCCGAATACGCACATGAAAAATGTGCATAAAGTGGTGCAGCAACGATATGATCGCACCCACTTCTGAAAATGTAAACAAAGAAAAATATATATATTCCTAAGAAATTATGAAGATTAAAAAGTCATTTTCTTAAATCACAATATTCTTCCCCTGGCTCATTATATCTGTATCACTTACAAGGAAGCCAACACTTCTACTTCATCATTAGATGTGTAAACACCTAGAAACAATGGGGATTGGCATTCAAAAGTCAATGAACTATTCCACCATAAAAGCCCCTTCCACTTATAATACATGTGATCTTAACTTACAATTTTATATCATAATGATATATATGTTTTACCGAAAAATTTTTATAATGCTATACCCTCAGTCCAAACCAGCATTATCAACATGATTAGGTGTAGTATAGTTTATAACATGACTAAACAAGTGCAACTACTTACATTAGAGCAAATTATAAATCTAATTTTGTTAAGGTTTACATTACCATACACCTATCATCACAAACTATTTCTCTAGTTCTACAAGTAGAAACTAATATATCACTCACCTAGCAACCTCTAAAATTTCTTGTTCGATTGAGGGCTCATCAAAAAGAAATGCATATGAGCACGTTATAGACTTGAATTCTGGTACAAGAGTATTCAGACAAATTCTTACACGATCCGCAAAACTATTTAGCAATTCATCAATGCGACAAGATTCTCCATATTTTTCAATACATGTCCTAACCTTCTCATTGACAATTAGACCAGACGGGAGAAACCTATATAGTAGTTTATTGACAATAAGTTTTGAAACCACACTTTGAAGCGTATTGGGCGCTTCTAACCCGACATAATTACACTTACTTCTCAATTTTCTTCGGAATCTGGTAGTAAATAGCAGCTGACTTCTTCAAAAAATCTTTGGCATAAAACTCTGTCCTAGGTAACCCAAAATGAAGAAAAAGGATATGCGTTTTTCCATTAACGATTTCGCTACAATTTCTTTTTGTTTCATAGTAAGTGACTTTATTTTCAAATCCACGTTTAATCCCAGTCATCAGAAAACGTCGATGTCCATTCATTGCGGATAATGGCTCCAATCATACACCTAGAATTACGACACAGTACTGAACGATGTATAACAAAAGAAGTTAGGTTCATATGATTAGTAAATCAACTATATGATTAAAAGAAGCTAAAAAACTGATGAAATAAAATTCAAGTGATTTAAAAAATAAATCTAATAAACTACAGAGTTAATTAAACTATTAAAAATTATAAAAAATACTAGCTAGAGGTATTGTAGGTCAGTTACTACATCTCCGAGCAATTTTAACACAGATCGTAACTACTACTGTAGTACATAATTCACGTATATACTCGAAGTACCACCAAGTGTTTGGAATATCTTGCAAAAGTATAGCTTGTTCAGAACATCATATAAATTTGTACAGAATTCCAAAGCAATAATTATAAATAATAAACTTACAGCAATGACTGAGAGCTGATATTCAAATAAAGATTCACTCAGCAATTAAACAAAAGCGTACTATTACCAATAGTGAATGGGAGGAGGCTTCGCCTCCAAAGCGTTCATTAGTCGTTGTTCCCACTCAAACAGCTGGAGTGGATTCGAAATCTCTAGAATTAGCATCATATATTCCGATGACAAAATATGATAAAATCTATATGTAATTGAAACCCCATTCAGACTTTCTAATTATCTCATGTCATTAAAAACACTTCATAGACGTCAATAAAGCAAAGTAATGTCGGTGAAGTCCATCTATTAAGAACGGCCGCCACTATAGCACGTTAAGTCTATATATTTTTCGGTAATATGCAAATGACAGATAATTCTTGCTGTAAGTGCATTACAGGTGGTTATGTTGATGCTTCTATTGAAACGAACTGTTCAAAAAATGTGAACTTAAATTAGAAGGCTAGTGATAATGCTTATATCATTTCAGAGAGTGTCAATTCACCATATTGTTTAGCACACACATCATCATGTATGTCTAACCTAACATTATTAACTACGACCATTTAAACGTAGTACTATTGCTTACCGTGATTTTCGTCAAATATCAAAACTGTGGCAATTAGTTTTCCAATAATGTGATACCTAATAATTTTGCTCTCACTATTCAATATTTTCATTCCTCATCCTCAGATGAAGATCAAAGATAATTTAAACACAAAATACTTCATATGTCGCATTAAAGCGCTGTTACATGAAATTTCGAACTAAAAGAAAAAAAAGAGAATCACGCAACAAAGTGATCCCGATTTTTCGGTATTTGAAAAAATCGATATTGTTCCTGAGAATACCGAATACACAGTATTACCTCGATGGTTTGTCAATCTCAACCCCTTTGTAGACTTTGACACTTTTTTCATCTCACAATTTCTTCTTTTTTTTTCAAATTGTCTTATTCATATATGCAATGCTTCATATTTGTTCAATATAACACAAGAGTACGTAGTTTACCTTAATCGGAATTGATATACAAAAATCGTAGCAGTGGTGATTACAAGAATATCGACAATGTTTTACTTTATTATTCTTATACTATAACCACTCGCTATATAACATATAAGGTTACCCACTTCATCAATAGAAAAACCAATCATAGTTTTTTACTACCATTCATAACCGTAGGAAATTCGTAATTGCTACTAAATAGAAAGTTCATATGCTGCTAGTTATTCTTTAGTTTCACCTTACGGTATTAAAAAAATGTTTCAGGAGAGCATTTGTACACAATATTATAGAAGTATTTTTGTTTTTCACCTGTGTAATATAATTTTAGCGAGAAGCATTTGATTGAAAAATTCTCATTTCAGTGCTTCAATTACAATCCATCCAGAATTCGGCAGTGATCCTATGTGAAACCAAAGATTGGTTACAAGAAACTTCACTATTATGTCCATGTCTGCTCTACAGGAATTATGCGAATATATTAAACGTAATTGTTTTCTATATATACATATTTATTTATATTCATAGCTTTCATATCTTATGTAGCTTTTCAAATTATGTATTACTATAAGTTATTTCTTAACTCTTTGTTTAGAAAAACCGTCTGCTGTGCTTGGCAACAAATTTTTCGATTATCGAATTGTGTTACCATCAGAATTGTCTTATAAAGGAGACAGATTTGAACCCAGAATCTTTGTCATTTCAAAGTTCCGTATATTTCTGCTTATTGGAAAGACACCTTCAGCTTTGAAAATTGACCGAAGTTTTCATATTCTGTCTATTAAGTCTATGAATGTTACAAAAAATGGAGAAGTAAGTATAAAATATCAGTTGCATAAATACGTATTGATATTTATTTCATTACATGTGGTGTCTATGGAAGTTGTTACAGTTGGCAATAAGCTTCGATGATGCTGGACACAGGAAACGTTACATAGTTAGAAGCTCTCAAGCAACTGCCTCTGTATTAATAACACACATATTTAGTTCATTGTCGCGTTATTTTCCAGACATAGGTATGGTTACTTAAACTTGAAGATTTCTTTTGAGTCATGAAAATATTTTTTAAATGTTGTTTTCACAAAATTAAAACAGTTTTGTAGTGTTAGTTCGACTCATTTCCAGGATCACAGTTGCAGTCAATGATTGAATTGATTCCCGAAAGTCTTTATAATGAGTTCTCAATGACAAATGAAGATGTTGCAGCTAAGGCTTGTCACTCATTCAGAAGAACTTATGCTGCTCTGTGTGATTATTATGACCAGCCTTATAGGGAAGAAGTTTCATGGGTTGGTTTATCACCCATCTAGTCATTTTTAATGCATCTTTCTTTTTTCAGGATGTAGAGAAAATATACACTGTTAATAGAATATGCTGCTTGAAGTAAGTTGTAA
>KN716701.1:44830-57014 GCA_000816705.1 Dictyocaulus viviparus | reverse complement strand
AATTGTCATCTTCTTTTTTTCTAGGATGTAGAGAAAATATACACTGTTAATAGAATATGCTGCTTGAGAATTGAAGATTTCTCTCATTTACTACCTAAGTAGGTGATTTTTTCTTTTTTTTTACTAATGATTTGTTGTGGTTATTTTTTCGATCTATTTTTTTAAGAGATTTACTTCCAATCACTGCTGTACTGCAATATTCTTCATATTTTACGGGTCTTGTGGCGGATGGCATACGTATTAGTGGTGATGTTATTGATGTTATTATGGGTGTAATTCGTAAATCACGTCATCTTCAACATCTCCAGCTGAGAAATTGTGCTTTGCCGCGGTTTATATTTGCTCTTGATTTTGTTTATCTGGCGTTCTTTTGTCAATTATTATGCATTCAGAGACTTCATTACCTTATTTGCATCGGCGCTACAACAGAATACATCAATTCCTCTAGAATTAATAGATCTCTCAAAAAATGTGCTTGATGATAAGAAAGGTACGAAGTTTATGTTTTGATTTGACATCTATAGTTTTCTTTTTCGTATATTTTGCCATATGCGAACATTCTTCCCTTCTTTGGTAGTTGTATCATAATTTTAATGTTCTTTATAATTTTAGGTTTTGCATTATTGTCTGGAGTGCTTCCTAGACTAACAAAACTTCGTAGAATTAATTTCTCGGAATGTGCTCTTAGTGAGAAATGTTTGCAGTTTTTCTTCTCTGGAATATATTCGTATGTACAAAGTTGTTGTAATATTATTATAGGACATTCATTTTTGCTGTTTCAGTGGGTTAACCGCAAAATCAAACAGTGCAACAGCATTCAACATAACCCATCTGGTTCTATCAACTAATGTTTTAAGAGATGACGTATGTAACAGCGTGTTTGTTTCCGATTCTATAATATCTAAAAATCCTTTCTTTCATTTTAAGGTGTCTTCCCCAGTAAACGTTATCTCACTTTGCACAAGCTTACGAGTTCTGGAGTTAACAGATACAGGATTTCCCCTCGACAAAATTTGGGCTGCACTGAAATATGGCGGTTTGCAAATCGAGAAATTACATCTTGGTGGTTGTTACGCAGGGAAGAAGTCGCCTGAATGCGCACAAGTTAGTCTAATCAAAATAACTCTAACATTGCATTATTAAAATTAATTATGTGTCTGAGTCGTTTTAACTTCATTAATAACTAGTGAAAATAGGCTTATGTTAATAAGTTATATGTTAGAGGTAACGAAAAGGAGGAGATTAGGTAGATTACGTCTCACTCTTCAAATTATTGATTCTTCGAAAAATGGCAATTCAAATACTGCTCATGTTTATCAACTACTTTGCAGCAAGTTAAAGAATTTTTCTCAATGGCAGTGAGCTTATCGCACATAAGTTTCGCTAACACCCTTCTACCAGCAGATATTATGAAAGCAATGCTACTTGGATTAGCTAGTAACCAGCAGGTATGGGTCCTGTCACAGTCAGTTTTCAAATAATATGCGCTCAATTTAATTTGGGCTTTTTCCGTAACTAAATTTAATTTGTAACAACTGTGGTACTTCTCAGCTCTAAAAATTTCAGTTGAAACCTTTCCATTTGGACATCAGTGGTACATGTGAGAAAAACTGCAGTGCAGTCCTAGAAGCATGCTTGGGGAGTATACAATGCAGCAGTATCTCGCTCAGAGACAATAATTTAGAAAATGACATGCAGGTTATTCACAAATTCAATCAATATTGGTACTTTTCTGTTTTCATGTAATTTGTGAAAATTGTGTTCATCGATATAGATTTCCCACTCAATCTAGGGTGTTATTCACGCTCTTGAAAACTTGAAAACGTTGCGCCGTGTTGATTTGGGTGGTGCGAATTTGATTGGTTTACGACGGTCATCGAAGCCAGCTCATATAGCTTTAATAAATAAAATTATTCTTGATATTGCTAAGCTGTTTTCGGAAGAATCAGTAGGTTTTTCAGACATGTGTTAATTATCACTTAGCAATATATAAAATCTTAACGAAATACTCAATGACTAGATTAGTCTCTTAATTTTGCAGTCTTTGGAAGAGTTAATTTTATCGGACGCACGTCTTGGACCTCATCTCAGTGTTCTTCTAAATACTTTGGGAGCTTCGACATCACTTCGTGTTCTCGATATATCAAATAATGATTTGGGGCAGTTTGGAGCTAGGATCCTATCCAAGGTATTCAATGTACACTATTTGACAATTTAGTATCAAATAAAATTAAAATTGAGCATATATCGTAGAGTTAAAAATTGCATTCAGAATATTTGAAAATTAGATATGTTCGCACGTAACGACAGCATTAAGTGATGTTGCAGTGTTGAGAAAAATTGTCGCTGTTTACATCCTTGCAGGCTTCCATCACAATCTGTCAATTTTTCAAAAATGTAATTCACCACAGTGTCGAATATCGTGTATACTCTATGCCATAACTATATATATCGCTAACAGTAAGCGAATCGCGTTGGGGCGTTTCATGAAATCTGTGGCCATAGAGTAATAGAATGACGTAGATTAAGCAACTACTTCAGCATTATCACAATCTAGTATAAGGAGAAGAATCTAGTATCGATTTTAGGCGCTGCAGTTAAATGTTTCACTACGTACCATAGTTATTGATAGCAATCATCTTGGTATTGATGGTCTGCTCGATCTCGCTACAGCCATCAATATGTAACTTCTCCTATCTCTTTTCTTTGTTATTGTTGGAACATTGTTTATGTAGATGTTTAGGAACAGGACTATCACTTCAATTCCATATCCAACTCAAGATGTTTGCGAATGCTTGTCAAGAGCTGGATGCGATCGCTCCCGTATTCTATCAGTTATGTCTGAAATAGAGATGTGCCTTGAAAGAAATCGCTCTCCATTAAATTTTGATAAGGCCAATTTCCGGACCTTTTCCGCGGTTCGCTTTTGATGGAATTATTCTTAAGTTGTCTTTGACTCTGTTTTTTTTTCAGGAAGTAGACCTAGAAAACCAGGAGAAGTGGAACTGCTTGGGGAATATATTTGGTAACACGGTGGAAGATGCTTTTTCACACCGTATGGAAAAAATGATTGATGATTTCGTCGAACAGGTCTCATTCATCTAAGGAGTTACTTCTGAAGAAAAGAAAAGATGTATTAAATTTGTTTATAGATGCGTCAGGAATGTATTATTAATTTGCAAGACACTTTATCTCGATTGGGTTTTCTTCCCGAAGAACGTCTACAACATAATAGAAGAACAGAACGAATCGCTGTTCAACGACTCAAAGAGTATTGGCAGGGTAGTTTAAAACGGGTATTCAGGTAATGTAACTATTGATATAAAACCATATTCAGTTGCATAATTGTTGTTATGCTAAAGTGACTGGCGATGGCAAGAGCTATGTGAATGGAGTAGTGTACCAACAGAAAGAATAAGAATAAATCATGATGACAGCTTGAGTTCCAGTGCTTCACAAAATGGCTCACCATGTCAAATTACGTCGACGAAATTCTCACAACGGTTTGCAAACTACACAGCTATATAAACGATGGAAAAAATAATTCTCGTGTTCAGATTCACTGACTTTGGACATAGGCCCCGTAGCTTCGTTGGAGATCTACACTCCCAATCAACTTTGGATGTTCAATCATTGCAAGATGACGAACCTGGTATCACGCTGGATGCGCCTCCACGTCCGTCAACATTGCTTCATTTGCAAAAGTCTCGCCCAAAATTGCCGAGGAGATCTAGTGCGTTTTGTTATAGTATTTTGCATACATTAATTAAAATCCATTCTCCTCGTCTCAGGACGAAATTTACTACCAAACAACGATGACCTATGTATGAGTCGTAGCACCGACATTGATGAGGATTTGCAGTCTACCAAAAGCGAGGATAGTAGTGCTGGTGATGCTGCAATGAAGAAGGTTGACATAATGCTATTTGTCAATTTATAATGATCCCTTCATTCCCACGAATTTTATGTTGGTGCGGTGATAGCTCAACAGGCTACGGATCGGTCTGGTTTTCGTGCTGCAATGCTACCTGATGTTGTATTCCCGCCACAAGCGTCAGTACTGCGTTCTGCAACTGAAAAAACATTTCCGCAGAAGCTGGACTCTATAGCTGAAAATCTGGGACTTAGTTCTCCAGTTCCATCACCTTCTCCTGGTGTTGGTAGTAATTCAAATTCGCCCCCTCCTCTACCGCACCGTGTGAAGTAAGTTCCTTTAGTTTGACCAATTTGTTTGGCGACATAAATTTCTTTAGGAATTCATCAATTGTTGCTCCAACGTTGCCGCCAAAACCAGTCTCGCGCAACGACCCACTCATTTCACAAACTGTCACGGAAAGAACTGATGCAGATGACGAAAATGCGAATAACCGTCGTTCAGTTGCAGATATGGCAAAAATCTTCGACCGCTAAATTTGTATGTAACGGCATAGTTATTATCTTGTATCCAATTTGTGTTGAATGACTCTCCCTTGCTAATTCATTCACTTAGATTCTTTACTCATAGACCAATTGCTATTCTGAACGTACTACTTTTCTTTCCATTTGCAACTTCATTTTCGTAAGTTCACTACTTTTTTGCTTCACTGCTTTAAAGCAACACTCAATTGAAGTATATTTTATGATTATATTGGTGCTCACATTGTGTAGAATAAGTGCCCTTTCATTACAACAAAAATGCAACGTACAGCTTTTCGATTGCATTCAGTTTGTCGGGTATTTCCATTCAATGGTGTTCAGTAATAATTACGTTTGATCCCGCATATCGTTCAAATTGATTATTGTAAGCTAATAAAGCTCAACATAGTATTAACATACATCATACATTTTTAAAGAGTATAAAAATAGGATGTTTGTTCTCGTCGGGTGAACAGGGGAACTGCATATTGTATCATGCGGAGCTCTCGTTACCATTCTGACTTTGTTGTCCGGTGGCACTCTTCAGGATCCTGTCTAACTGCACAGCAGTGTCGGGCGGAGGCACTGATGTCTTTACGTTTGGCTTGTCCTACAAAGATGAATAGTTTTAAATAAGTAGAACACACGCGAATCGTGGCAGATATGCAAACCACCTTCAAGAGATTGGAGAAAAAACTAGACAGAGGGGTTTTATTGTCTGCCGCATCATCCAGAAGACTGGCTTTCTTATGTGCTGCTGGTGGTGCATTCTCTGTAGCAGCAAGTCTTTGAAGAAACGCCTTAATAAACCGAGTTTAGCGAGACAATAAGTAAAAATGTGAGAACTAACCTGCTCGTCTTCTGCTTCAACTAGTTGTTCTCTTGCAATAGTGGACTTTTCCCTTGTCGATTCTGATACGGCATCAACATCAGTTATACCTTCCTACAAGAAAATCTTGACATACATTTCCATATGGATAAAATACATGGGAACTATATTAATGAAGAATAATTGTCAATATGTCTACAAAATAATACCATTCACGTTTATTTAAAAAATGTAAAACAAACCCTAATAATCTCAATTTTTTCTCGCCGTCCCAACCAGCTGGTACAAATAATGAGTCTCTTTCAATGAGTTGAGCTGTATTTGTGAATGGGAATCCGAAAGCACGGTGAACAACATACTTGTACAACATCTGAAATAAATCTTTTTTTTAAATTGACAGTTTGCACTTCATATTTTAGACTTATGCGCTCTCCATTCACTTATTCGATACCCAAACACATGCGAATTATTTCAATACATGTAGCGATCACCCTTAGACCAAAGAAAAAGATACTTGAATCGAATATTTCTGCCAGATCAGTTCAAAGGAGGACCTGACTTATCGGCCATCGGCTTTCATACAGACAAAACAAGCAATACAATCCGAGCAAAAAATGAATTTGCATTGAATAAATCATTCTAATTAATCACAACAGAACCAAGTCTTGCTTTGAAAAAACCATTACTAACTTGCCTGAATATTTTTCACATTTTTTGCACTAGTGTATATTAAGGCGGCGCCAAGCTGAAGACAAAGGCGTCGAACTTGTACGAGGATACGGTCTGCTTGTTGGTCGGACAGATCAGTGCCTATGATATGAATACATAAGGAAATAAACAAGGAGTAAAGTTAGTAATACAACAGTTTGTCATACTATCATACTACTATAATGTGTTGTAGAAGTAAAACTATGACAAAATGCCTACATAAGAAAAAATGGGGAAAGATGTATGATTCGAAAATCAGAGAATATTGACTAAAAAATAATAGCATTTATTATTTGATCGGAACCTCTTCTATGATCCAAGTTCTGCCATTAGTTTCAGCCCTAAAAAACACTATAATAACAACCTACACAAATCACTTTTTGTTATCACAACCATGAAGCTGGCTCCACAATTTTCTGACAAAACACCATGTTCAAGAGGGAGTAAGCCACCATCATCTAAAGCTCCTGGTGCCATAGAAGAAGCCATCGACGACTCAACAGGCTCAACATACTCTTGCCAAAATCGTTCTTCTGCAATTCAACAAAACAAATAACACACTTGTTAAAAATATTAATCAAACTTTGATTGCGAAGATATAGAACTGACTTGATAACAATTCATTCATAACAGCGTATAAACTAACGTTGCGCTTTTGCTTCCGTTATTGCAGCTTTGTCATATTTCTGTATAACTTGCTGCGTGAATATATTTGCCCACCTCCTAATTGAGTGAATTAAACCTAAAAAAAAAGTATGACCAATGTTCAAGCAAAAAATAGTCTGTGAAGAAACTTCACTAGGATTATCCAATGATGCGACAAGAAGCACAACGGCTTTTGCAGGAGAAGGCATCGGTAAAGCGTACTGAAGAAGGGGTGCAAAGCACTCTTCACCGTCAAGTATCCACACCTGCACAACAAGATAGCCAACTTTTGCCGTAAATTGGGCATATTCAAATATCCTTCGCCACTCTTTAAACTTTTTAAACTATTATACTCATAATAACAACCTTCACAACCTATAACTGGACGAATCGCAATAGTTTCATCCTATCCAAATAAAAAATAAGATAAGATAGATAAGCTTAGGCGTTGACTAATCTCTTGTGGCGGGATGCGTCTACACATTCGTGTTCAATATGATATCGTGAAGGTGGTTGAATGCCAGCCTGGCTTATACAGTGACTTGAGTTGACCACTTTTAACCAAGTCAATGTTGTTTATCTTTCACAGATCTTTCTGGTACTGATTTAAAAAATCTCGGCGGGATGGTGGGCTCAATTCGCCGCAGGGAAGTTACGGACCTGATTCAGGCCTACGTATCACGTGACACTTCAACCACTTCGCCACGCGCTTCCTAGTAAAGAAATACCAGTCAATAATTTCAAAGACCAGTAGAACAGATTATAAAACGGCAAGAACTACAAGTCTTACCGGTAAGCTAAGATTCTCAGCTGGACCTAGCGCACCTGCTGTACCCAACTGGTACGCATAACTGCCATCACGAAAATCATTTTGAACATTCAGAAAATGATAATCCAATGCCGAACGCTCTCCCTGATTCTCGTTTTTTTTCAAGACGAGCCAACAATGATGACTTTCCTGATTGATTATCTCCTAAAACTATTATTATTTTAGATCTACACATATTAATAATAAAACTGATGGTTTCACACCCAGAATGATCAATGTTCCTCCTTGTAGTGTTGATGATGATTTCGAACTTACTTCGGATAATATTCTAGTCCTAAATAGATTGAAAATCAGGACACATTTAGGAAGGAAATGCAAAAACTCATTTCTTTCGCAACAGTAATAAAACTGACGAACTGAAATTTGGAAAATAATACGAAATAATTAACTCATAAATACCAGAGTTTTTCGTCTTCTTGAGTCTGTGCGTTCGTTGAAGCTACTGAGCTACCGACATTTGGCAGCGAAAATCCCATTGAAAGTTCAGTAGCAACCATTTATTGGTCCTTGCAAATCAGAAAGCAGAAATGACACGAGATTAAAGTTACGGCAAAGTGTACCAGTTGATAAAATCAATAAAAAATTTTCGGTTAAACACAAAAAGACAATCGTGCATGTAGTAAAAACTACATTAAGATAATTTGTTTCATGTAAAATGATGGAGTTTAAACATTTCCGTAGACAGAGCAACAACTACAACAACTAAGATGAACGTGAGACGCAACACAGATAAGCGAAAGACAAACGCTCAGTTTTAATTCGTAAAACATGCACCCAGTATTAATCTATGCGCCTGTGAACGCGTTTCCATACATTTTACGGATTTGCCGTCTATGTACTGAGGTCGGATCATCGATCAATCGACGATGATGTAGTACTTTCAAGATTGGTGTTTTCTAGATGTCTCGCAAACCCATCACTTATTTATGACACAGTTTTTGGTTGCAAGCATGAATTCTAAATTTTGTATCTATCCAAAATGTCTTATATACCAGGATTTCGCTCGGCCACATTAAAGCATTATAGACCATCGAGTAGTAGTTTACACTTTTATCTTCTTTAGTACTTTTTTGGTATGATAAGTTGCTTTATGTTTCTTAAAGTGGCCACTGTTAGGCATAGCCTTTGTTTAATCGAATTGTTTCAATCGGTACTTTCTTTGATTAATTAATCTCACACCTATTTAGCAAAATTACGCATGAATATAATAGTCTTCTAAAATTTCATTTCAGTGTTTCTAATCTATGGCATCGGAGAAAGCTGAAAATAGCCTAACTTCTGAATCAATAGGAAACGATGTCACGAACCTGAATGAGTTGACATCTCTAGTGTGTCGATTTCATTCCTATTTTTGGCTAATATTTCATTGCTATTCAATAGGTTGTAGTTAGTATTATTATTTGGGAGAGTGCCTAAATATTATTAAAGTATTCAAAGAGGCCATATCATAGAAAACTAGGTTTCCATATCATGTTCATTAGAATCGATATAACGTTTCACTAAAGAATTTCTTTTACTAGTGGTGTATGTACAATGTATCGTTTGTGAAAGTGATTTTATTGAATTTTTGGAAGCAAAAATGACATTGTTGCATTAATTGTTTCTTGAACAATCTTCTAATTGAGAAAGCTTAGGTATGGATAATAAATACAAGTGCTAGTCGTTTTATCTATGTAAAAGTTTAAATGGACCATTAATGCATCAGTACAATTTGTATTTATTCCAGATTCAAGGAGTACTACAGCAAACACAGGATAGATTCCAGCATATGTCAGATCAAGTAATTCGTCGTATTGACGAGATGACGAAGCGTATTGACGATCTTGAAAAAAACATTTCGGATGTGATGGCTCAGAATCAGATAGAGCAGCAACAGTAATGGATTTTTCGTATGGTCATGGTACTTCTTGCTTTTAACGCAGTCTTTACTTAAAAACAATATAGCTAACAGTTAATATCCTTTCTCTTAACTACTAAAACGGGATTGCGTTTCTGATGTTTGTAATTTCTTGTTTGGAATAAATTTTTTTTACTCCTTTTGTCCATGCTTCTGTATTTTGGATATTACATAAGATTATTTTATAACAAATTTATTTGTTTGAAGTGTAGTGAAATACGTGATAGCGTCATATGGGTGGCAAGATATCTACGTCCGGAAAAAAGGACGAATTCGTGAATCTTTGTGTTGAACAAATTCGTAGAACCGAATTTGAACTCAAAAAGCTCTCCAATGGAAAGGAATTCCTTGAATATGATGAGATGATGGTTGGAAGTATTTCTATATTTTACATCTATATTATCTTCATCTTTTAAAATACTCCTTTAAGAAGATTTATACAGAATTGCAACCAGCAGTTCCTTTAATATATGCAATACTGCAACATAATCATCGTTGCACAATCTCTAGTATTTTGTGCTTAGCTGAGAATTTGCTGGGAGACGTGATCCTGCAAAGAACTGCTTTGTTGAGAATATTTGGCACTATTCCGGACGTAAGTTTCTATATTTAACTGTAGATACTTCGTAAAATAACGCAGATTTTCTTATAGCTACAAGTCCGGTTTCAGATTTTCTTTGTTATATTAATATTATAGGCATTATCGAATATCGTTAATATTTATTCACGTCGACACGAACTGAGCACCATTGAATCTGATGCACTTCTTGAGTACCTAATGTTCGATGCTCCGCGTAATGATGAGACCCAATTTGATCGTTGGCTACTCCGTAATGTTGTCGCAACGCAGATGATTTTACATGTCTTTTCAGCTCTTGTATTTCAAAAAGGTAATTTCTGATAATAAGTGACGGCATCCAGTGCATGAGCCATTACTTTTTTTTATGGGTCCATCACTTTATCCAAATGTATTGCGCTCTGCTCTGATTTCGCATAGCGCAGCTGTTGTTATTAATATGCACTTGCCCGCATATCAACGAACTGAGTGGACCATGCTGTTTTCCAGGTGAATTCCTTCAAGTTCTCTCATTAACATTATGAGTTAACATGTGTTAAACAGGTCTTTCTACCAATACCAATAATGTATTACTTTTACAGCCCAATTCTTTAGCATACTTCATGGTTCGAGCTTTTCTCAAATGGCTAGGAAAGTCGACGGAGAAGGTCCTTGCATTGTTGTGGTGAAGTCAACTAATAACAAGATATTTGGTTGTTTTGCCTCAGCAGGTATGAACAGCATGTTAAGTGGTGTTGAAACAACTGAAACTCACTCATATTTTCTGTTTAAAGGATTCTATATGGGTTCTCGTTATTATGGCGATGCTACCTGCTTTCTTTTCGAAATTCAACCACAAATTAGAATATTTTCTGCTACAGGTGTTGCTGAGAACTATGCCTATCTAAATAGTCAGCAAAACAGCTTACCTAATGGTTTGGTAAGTTCACTATTACTGTGATTGTTGTTAGTTCTATACAACATTCCCGTCAGGGTATTGGTGGTTATAAGTCCACTTGGCCATTTTTTATACATGAAGAATATGGCAAAGGCACTACACTCGCTAACATCAGTTCGTTTGAAAAGTGCCACTTGTCCGGATCTGATAGCTTTGTTATAAGGTACTGAACTAGTCATCATTAGGATTTTTCTGGAACATATTTCAAAAAATTGATTGCAGTAATATCGAAGTCTGGCGTGTTGGTGAAAAACCAAGTATGCCCGCTAACAATGATTGCTCACTAATTGAAAAGTCAATTATTGATAAAGTACGTTCTAAACATAATACTAATACTTGAAATTTTATAATATATGAAAACTTCAGGACGTAGAAGCACGAGCCATGTTGGAAATAAGTGGTCATAAAATGCAGTCTGACGGTTATCGCTAGCTACTTAGTAGATGAAATGTTATTTCTCGACATGATTTTGTCTTTGAAAATGTGCTATTAATTATTATTACCGATGCTTTTTTCAAAAAATGATCGCTTCTCAAAGTGTTTGACAGAAGGATTTATTTTTTCATACTACACATGAATGTACAACAGAGCACCTAATTTCTTTATCTAGAAAAAGACTTCAGAAAGTGTTAAAATCACGGCCTCTCTGGTTCTTGACCAATCTGAATTTTTTCGTACCCACTAGTTATTGATGACTCACGAAAAGCTGGAAAACTTTCCCAAGGAGTTTCCAAATCAAATTTACGGAATTCCTGGGCAAGTTCGGTCGGTTCATACACGATTCGTTTTAGCTCGGGATCGTATCGAACCTAAAACGTACGAGATACGGGAACCAAAGAATAGTAGTACAGTGCGCGTTGAAGTGTAGAAATGGTGTATTACGTTACAGAACATATATCTACAAATGGTACTGGAGCTTTCGTTATGTGAGGATCTTGGTAAACATACTTCGTTATAACCAGAAAGTGGAAAATCTTTGCGGAATGGATGGCCTTCAAAGCCATAATCCGTAAGTATTCGGCGCAAATCTGGGTGATTATTAAACCAAACACCAAACATATCATAGACTTCACGTTCATACCTAAATTAATAATTTGACGAACATAATATCATATTTAGATTGCTAACGTACCAATTTGCTCCTTTAAAAACACTAGTGATTGATTCCAAGGGAGCAACTTCATCGGTATAAGTACGTACACGACAACGAGCCATAAACCTCGGCGAGAATACGGAGTAAACAACCTAAATCCGTTGATAATCAGTATTAACTAAATAGCCTAGTGGAAAATTACAAGTAAATATTATACTAATCAACAACAATAATACACTGATTAGATGGACATCACAGAAATTCGAACCTCAAA
>KN716701.1:34167-44717 GCA_000816705.1 Dictyocaulus viviparus | reverse complement strand
GGACATCACAGAAATTCGAACCTCAAACCGATTTTTTCTTGTTGGGACATCAATACCACGAATGAAAGAGAGGTTTGTGAATTGTGCAGAATGATTTCCTTTCAAGAAAGAAAGCACAGGAACAACACCTGAGGGGTGAATGAGCAACTCCAACTCGTCTCCAGCAGCAAACTGTTTCACAATATAGATATAGATTTATATACCAGTGAACAGCCGTAATACAATATAAAAAAGGATAATATAAGATAACCAAGTCAGTAGAATTGAAAGGAAAGGTCACTTTGCAAAGTTTTAAGAATTATAGAATATGTCAGACAGAACCCGTGTTAAAAGAAATAGCAAAAAGTGATAAGGAATGCAAAGCGTACTTGTACTTGTTGCACAAATTTTGGAAGACATTCTGCGGCATAGCGACCAAAATTAGCCAAACGATTTCGCTTTTCTTCGTCCAATTTCAAGACAGTAGCTAAAATTCATGAGCGTACAAAACCATGTTAAAGGTTTTCCAAGTAAAAAGTCTAAAAAAGCACTATCCAGCTCTTATAAAAGTTAAGAAAGAGGACTTGTACATCATATTCTTTCTCTTGAAAAATGTTGAGTTATAGTCGCAATTAAAATTATATGGAGCTAAGCAATAAGTAATCTAATTTACGTACGTTTTTTTATACTGCTCTCAGAACTCTTAGCAAAAACAGATGTGCTCAGTAGAGCAACAGCGCAGTTTGTCTGCTTTCCTCGAGCAACTGAACGTCCAAAGACAGTCAGCATTACTCTTATTTTATTCTTCGTTCAAACAACTGTAATAATAATTATGGTAAGAAACAACTTGACACTGTTCAAAGATAAAATTAAATACATAATCAAAATCTTGAGTATAATACAAGTTATGTTTAGTGAACGAAGAATAACAATATGATTTATCATAAGCTGATCGTGCAATAAAAAAACTCTTGAACATTATAAAGTATGAACTAAATTAATTTATAGTATATGGTACATCTGCAAAAACGTCAAACAAAACTCGAGCATATAGCTGTGGATCGAATGCTTTGAATAATACGAAAAACTACCACTTATGAAGCTCACTTGGAGTAGTATAAATATGTGTTCATGAAAGTTAAATTAAGTCAACAGTTAATTGGTCACATGGAGGATTCATTCAGGAAGTATCGATTCATTTTTTTTGAGAAATAAAACACGAATGGATTTGAAACTGGCGAATTCATTACAGGATAGATATTAGTGAATTAAAGTTTATCACGACTAACCATAGTGCTCATACTAAGTACGCAGTTTTATGTACGGCAATTTCTACAGACAATTTAGAATGCAATGTTGTGAGCTTTTCGTATTTTATAAGACGTGTATGTATTTAACAAATTCATATCATTATGGTTAGTTTAGAAACCCAGGAAGTTTCCTCATAATTTTTCCTTTCTTCATAATAATACATTATCTATACGGAATCGAGTAATGGGCTCTTGTTGATAGGAAAAAATAATAGTAAATACGTTCTGGCGAAGTATAACCTCGATTATACGAGTGAAATCTACAGAATCAGACAGTACATTCATTTATTCACATAAACATGTCTAGCAATCGTCTATAATATCGTTAATTTTATCAAAGAACTTTCTATCTGAACGCTCGTAACCTGAAGTTTTAATTCCAATATTATCGACACATTCTTTTATCATGATCATAGCAGTAACAATCGCGTGAAAACTTCCTGGAAAAAAACAAATTGAAGATAAGGAAGTTGTTTAAGAAACCTGAAGAATATGGTGAACTATGAATGTACAACACGTAAAAATCAAACTAGCCATATATCTTCAATGAGGTAAAACCATCGTCTTCTTTATCACCGACGTTTACTTTTACGTCAGTCATATTCCTGATATTATTTATCTTATTCCCATGTCGTCCTGAAGATGAATTTAGTTAGTAACGAAAAAAATGTAGGTTATATGACCATACCAAGTAAACATTCAACTAAACAATCACATAACATCGCTTTAAGCTCAGATATATACATACTATGGAAAATAAGTAGAACAATCGTGAAGTCTAACCTATTATTGAGGGGATCGCACCACTTGGAATTCTGACACAATGACAAAAAGATCTGCGTAGTATTTTTATTGCCAGTTCGCATATTTCTAGCTTTGCAATCGTTATTGCGTTAGGCTGACCAGTCAAACGTACTTTTATATCATGTTTGTCTTTTCCTTTCATGACTTCCATTATTACCTTAACTTTAAAGTAATAGGGCATGTTATGAATGAGAATGTAAGATTATAATATAGAAACAAAGTGAGCAATCTTCTCTACAGAACTTGTGTAGAAAGTTGAATTCTGAATAGTATCTACCTGTGTTCTTTTTTCAATGTTCCTTAGATTGCAACCTTTTTTTCCAATAAAGGTGCCAACGTGTCGTACATCTAGTACGCTTGCCAAATCCATAACCTCTATAGATGTCATACACTAAAGTCAATAATTTGACGATATGTAAAAGGCAACTAAATTCTTAGACTGTAAGAAGGAAGGCCTTACACAATGTCACTAATGAGAGAAGTGTGAAGAAGTGCGTTAACATTCATCCATTAAATTGGTGCGTTTGTTCCATCTCTTACAAACACTGTTTTGTAACTGAGTTATTACTTATTATGCTCTGACTTAACATACAAACAATGTTGATTTGCGATTATGTTATTCTTTGCTATCTTCTGACTTAACATAAATTACTACTTCAAGAACGTTTTCATGTCTACGGAGGCTTATAAATCTTATAGTGTATAATGTAGGTCATAAATTTAGAGTATGGATGGCATACTTTTAAATACGAAGAAAGTATTTGGAGAAAAGCATTTCATCAAGAACTTTGGTTGCATGTGCTCATTTTTATCCTCATATTTCATATTCACTTCAGTTTTTATTTCATTATTGTTACTTCAGCGAATGACCTAACCAAAAAACAACTCCGTAGCAATCATAAATGTCCGTCATATACCAAAGTTTTGAATCACGTCAAGACAAATTCTGGGAAGCAATACTACCATCACCACAATAAATTGTGACCATTCAGATCGAATACATTCTTGTAAATGACATTTTAATTATGGCAGCTCGTAATTACAACGGTTAAAGATGCTGCTGCAGCGTTGTGCGTGGTCTTCGATCTCTTCGCCTCAGTAAACTGATATTACAATTGCCCAGAAAAATAATGACGACTGGCTTGATAGCTGCTTGCATACACAGATAAACATAGATTTACGTTCAGAATTTTGTATGTTGGAATGTATGGTGGCGAGAATTCACAGAAACTGTTTAGTGGCAAACTTTATTCTTATACCTGATTTCGATGTTTACAAAGCTCATTAAGATTTTTGGGTTGACCAGTACTGCATAGCACTTAAATCATTTTGAATTTCGTTCATCATCGACTGAAGTGCGCAGGAGTCATTAACATTTCTATTTCTTCGTATCGCGTGCATCGCTCAACATCACCATCTTTTTTCGAGGACATCCGCTAAGTGCTTTGATCATCGAGTAGATAGTCCTTCATTAATTCTTTATACTGATTACAGTTAAATCGCTTACGAATTGTATCCACAGTTCATGTATTACGTGTCCTACCCACCTGATCTTCGATGTGAGAGGCATTGAATTACATCTACTGGTCGTTCATTCAAGTTAAGTAATGTCCTATTTTTTAGTGCATAAAGAAAGAAGAACAACTTAATCAAAGGACATAACGTCGAATCTATACATTCCTTATTCTAATCATTGCAACTTCGATGCTTTTGTAAATTTCAAAGCCGTCAAAAGGGCAAATCTTCTCATCCTTATAAGGTTATTGGCATCTCGATTGAGTTCTGGTATCGACATCGAAAAAGGACTGGCTGGGGATTGAAAAGGACATTATTTCAACTTCTCGTTGACTGAGCCCACTTCCCACATAAGCGGTTACGGCTACTACCTTTTCCATGCCCTTCGCTGATAACCTCTAACACAATCTGGTTTCAGCTTTGTGTTAAACTAGTTATGCTTTTCTTATTATATTACAAGTCTTGCAGTTATTTATGATGGTATTCATATATTAAATCATGGCATATTTTTATTGTTGATCCTTATATGTCATTCTTCTTACCGTTTGTATCTGGCCAACAAATGTTACCTGATTGCATAATGACAGTCTTCGCTAATTCTCTATGATAATCCTATCATATGAATTATAAATTCTTGGTTTATCGCCATTCTAATCATGGTGATGTCTTATTTTTGTGTATGATAGGAGGTTAATAGGTTAATAGTTACTAAGGTTTAATAGTTTAAGTTTAAAGTATTACGGTTGAACGTTCTCGCGCGAATGTCGTCCATGATGGTGGTCTTCCGCGTACATGGCGACACTGGCACGGCCCATTCCGTAATCCTGAAATCGATTTGAGCTGTGAGTACAGCTTTCCAACGTTTGCCTCGAACACGTCCGCTCATCTTGCAGGTGGTCGACCAGGAGGACGTTTGTATTCTCTTGGGTACCATTCTACAGTTCTTCTCGTCCTTCTGTCGTCTTCCCATTATATGACTAGCCCATCTATGTTTAGCTTTTGACGCATAATCCTCTGGATTTTGCAGATGAGATAATTCTGTGATTTCAGTACTGCGGAGTTTGGCTTGATGTTGTATTCTACGGTTATATTTACGAAGACTTCTTTCAAACGCCCTGTTAGTAGTTTGTAAAATCCTTGACGTAGTTGAGGTATAAACTCAGGTCTCGGATGCGTAGCAAAGCCCCGGATAACTATAGAGTCGAAAAGGTGAGCTCGTATTTTTGCGTCTGTTGATTGATCGGTGACCTCTTTTAGAAGTCCAAATACATCCTACGCGGCTCTCCTTCTTCTGCTTAATTCTTCTTTCATATCGTTCTCCATATTCATAGAACGCCCAATGTATACGTAAGATTTGGTTTCTTCGATTTCGAAACCATCAATCATAATTCGACTTCCATCGCACCATGGGTTTTTCATGAATTGGGTCTTCTTCTTATTTATTCGCAGTCCTATCTTCTTCCCGACTTCGTTCAATTCGTTCAGCATCACGTCTGCTCCTTCTGTCTCCGTCGAAAATAAGATGATATCGTCCGCAAAACGAAGGTCTGATAGGAATTTCCCATCAATACCATGCCTCTTCTTTTGTCCTAATCTAACGACCTCATTATCCATTGCAGGGTAACAGAAAATAGCTTCGGCGAAATCATGTCGCCTTGTCAAACTCCTGTTTACAGGGATGGTAAGTGTTCGATCGAAAAGCTGCATTTTCGTTGTGCAGTATCAATAACAGTCGTCGAGGATTTTTATATAGGGCGGTTCCACTTCTTGATCGACAAGCGCTGATAGCACAGTTTTCGTTTTGACGCTGTCAAATGCTTTTTTGTAGTCGACAAAGGTGAGATCAAGGAAAGGTGGTATTCTCGACAGGCCTATATGATCCTTGCTACCGTTTGGATGTGGTCCATATAGCAGAATCCTTTTCGAAATCCTGCTTGTTCTACAGGTTAAGCAACCTCATTCAATTTTGTTGTTATGCGCAACAGGATAATCTTCGTGAAGAGCTTGTAGAATACACTCAACAAGCAAATCCGACGGTAATTTTGAATATTTCTTCGATTCCCTTTCTTGTGTAGAAGTACCGTGCGCGAGGTTCTCCAATGATCTGGTATCTTTCCATTCTGAAGATATCTTGTCATATGGCGTGCCAGTATCTTGTCCGATCCAGCAGCCGTGCCATTTTTCATGCTTTCTATAGCGGCCCAAACTTGGAAGAATTTGTGGTGGTTTACCTTCAGAGGGTATTTGAGGATCCGCCATCAAAACCGTGGAACGGAAAAGGTTGGTATAGAACTTTTCCGTTATCAATTCCATGTCATGGAGGAAAGTAGTTGGTATCCTGTTCGCAACGATCTTCTACAGTTGGCATTGATTATCAGCCAGATGAGTTGCTGTTGGATTCAGCATCTATCTTCTAATTTCGAGCATTCCTTTGTTAGCCGCAGAAATGAGTTGTGATCTTCTTAATTGGGAGACTGAAGCATATTCGGCACAATCTTGCATTCTTTTCATAAGCAACTCATAGTCTTCAGACGGGTCATCTTTCATCTGCTAGTCATATATGGAAAGGATATAGTTGAGAACCTTTCCATCGTAAAGACTTCTTTTCTTCTCTTCGTGCGGTGACAGATTTTCTTCTCTAGTTTTCTGCTGAAACAAAGCTCCGCACGAAGATGGCAGTCATCATATCCAGTGCAGAAGGATGGTACTACCAACGTATCTAGGAGACACCATCTTCTGTTAGTAAGAATATGATCGGTTTCCGCGTGGTGGTCTTGTTTGGCAACTCCCATGTCCATTAGCGGTGTTCTTCATTCACAAAGAATGAGTTTCCATGGAACAGGCGTGCTGTGGACAAGAGTACCTCGAGACGTTCTCCATTTTCATTTCGATCTCTAAATCCAAACTTTCCGATCCTATAGTGCTTTTCGTCTATCGCTCCCATTCTCGCGTTGAAGTTTCCGAAAACGAATTTGTTAAAACATTTTTCATTTCGGATAACTTTTTCCAACTTATTGTAAAATGCGTCTAATTCGCTCTCATTAGCTACACTAGTTGGTGAGTAGCAATTCATTATGCTGATTTTCTTTCGACGCCATGGTTGGAGGAGTATGGCTAAACGAGAAGATAGAATCTCATAAGAGTCGACGAGATGGACGACGGATGGGTGTACGACAAAGCTGATGCCACCGACATTTCGTGTAGGGACCTTCTTTCCATGGATAACAACTGCCCCTACATTGAGTTGTCTTATGTCGATTTTTTTGCTCATGATCTCCTGTAAAGCTATCACGTGGAATTTGAAACGTTTCGTAGCTTCAAGGAAAGCATAGAGATCGGCGTCTGAGAAGACTGTTCTGGCACAGTATGCAGAAAGAAAAAAACAATCTCCATAGCGTGTCGTGAGCTTGTTCTTTAGATCCTTATCCGACGTCATAATTAGCCCGAGATTTGAACGCCTCTCATCGGTTGCCTTACCGTCTGACGTCACGGACGGCAGAGCCCAGTGTGCAGGAGACTGCGGCCAAAGTTTTGCTGGTGTAGCTTGAATTCCCTAGATTCCTGAGATAGCAGCTCAGGCGTTCTCACGGTCTTCACCACAGGCGATCACCAGCCTTTATGGGTCTGAAGGATGTGCTTCCTTGTGACTTTATCATATCAAGTCGGCGGCGGTTCTTGATAGGTTTACTGTTGGCTAGGTCTTCATATTAAAATGAAAAACCTAGTAACACCTCCCAACCACATTGAGGAAGTAAACCATCAGGGAGGACTACTTTACTCATTCACTATATCATTAAAATTGATAGGATTAAAATCCTCCTATCACGTGCGGCATTTACAACAGACTTACCTTCAAAACGAATTCATGGTCTAGGGACACGTTTAACAAAAAAAGGTCTTAATCACCCATGCAGATCGATAACTAGGTTACTCCACTCTACTCTATTGTAAAGGAAGTATAGGAATGATACTCAATAATTATTGAATTTTCACTATCCTCAATGGTAACTACATAAACATATCCTGGCCTCTGAATCAGGTTGTGCTTAACACAAGTTTCCAAGACATATCCGTGATCTTTAGAAAAGTTATCTGATGTACAAATCGATGATTTTAGTAATATAGGCGGAAGAAGCTCTATCACATAGTGCCCGTTGGTAATATATCTGGAAGTTTCATAAACTATATTCCAATTGTAGCCACTAACCCACCGATGTTACCCTCTTGCTACGTTCTAATACTACAGAACACATAGTTTGCCGTGTGTTGTAGGTATGAGCAACTGTTAAAAGCATGTTGTAGCACAGAAGTCGTAAAACGTTAACAGAATTCCATTATTAGAAGATAATGTGCTATTACTATACCGACGTCATTGAATGTGTCATGTTTTCTCAGGTCCATTGTTTGTTGGGAAGTTGCAATAGTAAATATGTCTGAACTCACTGGAGAATTCAAGAATTTTGTTTTTTTTTTCGTATGTAGGAGTGGACCTCATCAACAATAGAAATTTTTATGTGATGTTCATAAAAAGCTGAAGGTGCACAGATTTATATCTTCTGTTGTTTTCACAGCTTGAAGTGGCTTTATTCTGTCATGTTATTAGTTACTATAACGATTAGCAATAGATTATTGATCAATATTTCATTTTACATGTTGATATAAAAAATGAATATGATGCTTTTTTATGTCTGTTGGCAATTCAGTTATTCAGTAATTTGTTCTCATTCATACGTTCCATTTATCTTCCACTGTGAATTGAGCCCCATATTTTCTATTTTAGATGGCTGAAGAGTTGACGGTTATTCCAATATCTGAAATAGAAAAGCATTCAACTGCTACTTCATGCTGGATCATAATGGATGACAAGGTTATTACTACTTTTACCCTTACCTTTGATCTGTCACATTTGGAGAGTACAGCATCGTTCAACGGCACCATTGCAGTGTAACGATGGCTGCGTCATTTCTTTTAAAATTGTATTTATCGAACAATTCCATGTAATGAAACACAGTTATTATTTGATGTTTCAAGATGTTGGGAAGAAGTAATTATTCAGATTCATAACGAATTACAAATTCCCCATATTCCAATGTAGCAGCTAGAATCCTTACACTATGATGTTTCGATTGGAAGCAATAATATAGAACGCAATTACCGTCCTGTGTGTCATGATTCATTTAGCTTTCGTAAAATGAAGCTTCATCAGATGTTAGCTGAATCACGATTGCTCGCAATTCGGAGTATTATAGAATACACAGTAACATTTCGTTCTATGAACAGTCATTTCGTTTTTCACTATATAATTTACAATGAGTTATTATTATACGCAAGTATTTCCAATTTTTCTCAAACGAACCTATAGAAAATCAAATTTGATCTACAACATTTTGCTTAAGACTTCAAGCCAATAAGAAACAGAGTATTTAATTAATAAATATAGTGTCATTTATTGTTTATGAAATTTCAGATTTAGCTAATGATGTGAAATGGGGTAGGTGTAGCCACGTAGTTGAAGGTTGTGCTGAATCTAAATCAAGTTCGATTCATTCTAGCTTAAACCTTCTATCCTTTGTCGAGATTAACCAGTTGACATAAGAATCATATCGTAAAACAAGAAGCATTGATGCGGTAGAATTCATCAGTTGACATAGCATGTGGTACTTAGCCATGTTGTTTTACAAACATTGGAATAACTTTGCTTTACATAAACCTTTCACAGTTGAAAATCTGAACATCATATTTAACCTGCTTAAAGCAATTAAGCACTCCTCTCACTACTAACGCAGTTGACTCCCATATTTACTCCTAGCTTTAGTCCGTTTTATTACAAATTTTCCGTGACTATTTCTTTCAATTTTTTAATTTGTTGACTACTTGAAAGTAAAAATTTAGATGAAGTGTCTCGATTTTTAGTTATAATAACAACAGATTCATGTGGGAACCTGTTTTATTTATTACTACCGCTGATTTTGGTGAAGATGCTCCAAACTCGTCATCATACGTCATATTTGCATTTCAATTTTCACCCTTTCAATTTTCGTAAGTTTTTGGGAATAGTCATGAGAAGAGTCAGTGAATATAATGTAGGCTATTGAATCGAAGCGAATCAAGTTAAATCATGTGAACCTTCAAATTTTGTTAGGTATTCGAGGTTTTAAATGAAGCGTTGTCATACAATGCTTCACGACTCCTAACCCACTTCATCCTTGGTTTATCATAAATTTGAAATAAGGTATTCACTTATGAATCTTGTTAAAAGTATCGCATATTCCTTTTATTTGTTCCTGGTTATTGTTTGATTTCTATTTGTTGCCATGGTACGAGAACGTAGGAGAACAATTGAAGTCAGTGAAGATGCTGAACGAATAGACGCATTTTCATGGAATTAGATTTGTTTTGAGCATACTACTTGATTTGCAGAACTTAGCAATCTTTTATAAAGTGCTCCAATGATTTGTGTGTCTCAAAAATTGGATATGAACTTTAGTAAACTTCATGATTGGTCTGGTTTGAATATTGTACAGATTTTTTCTCCGAATGAGGTCTGTAATAAAGAAATTGAAGAAATAAAGTGCAATGAAGGTTTCAAGTACTTGTGAAATAAAATGCCTTAGTGAGTTTCATGCTTTTCGGTTTGCTTCCCATTATCCTCTTGCACGCAAGCTTGAGAAGCTGAAGCTTGAAGCTTTGATGCACAGATTGAGATGAGCGCTCATGCAATCTATTGAGAAAGAAGTTAGTCTCACTGTCCTGAATCAATCTATTGAGAAAGAAGTTAGTCTGAATCCTTTATCTTTTCATCATTCTGAACTGTTTAGAGGCTTGCTGTCAATTTTCTTTTTTGTGTTCGTTCTCAGTAAATCAGAAATAATAATAATCAGAGTTTGAGAACTCTTTGATAGTTCAAATTATAAGAGTTAATATATTTGATAGTTCAAATTA
>KN716701.1:6641-28285 GCA_000816705.1 Dictyocaulus viviparus | reverse complement strand
GCATTTGCATCAAATACTTGGATGGCCCGTCTTCACGAATAGTGCGTCTCGCAGTAATCTTCCATATTTCTCTTTATTCCCTTCATCCTTCCATTCCTTCTTTCTCCCGCGACTTTCGTCCATGGTGATGGCCTTGTGCTACATGATGACACTGGGTCAACGAGGTTTTGTTTGCTTGTAGCTTCAGTTCGCTAGATTCCTGAGATAGCCCCGCTCAGGCGTTATCATGATCTTTAACACAATAAATCACCAGCTATGGATCAGGGATGTGCCTCCTGGTGACTTTGTTTTACCGAGACAGTATCGATTCTTGATGGGTTTATTCTTAGCTAGGGCGGAGGTGCCGTCGTAATCCAAAAGCCCCAATGAAGCTTGCGACCGCTCCTGTCAAGACCGCCATTCATCCGGAGTAGGTAAATCGGTGTCAAAGTAGTCTGGGTCCAATAAATAGCACTATCTGATAAAGAACAATCCAGTCACAGTAATGCACGTTTTTTTTCGCATGGATATACTTCTTTAACTTCCTTTGTGTTCTTTCGGTACCTGATATCATTATATGGCTATTACAGACGTCATAAAACAAGAATTGATTTCTTGATATAAATACACTGCAGAAAGCAATTGAACGAGCAAGTGCATATGTTGTAGAAATAGAGTTCAATGCTAACAAAGAAGGCAGTTATTCGTTACGGCACTAAGACAAAATCCAGAATTGTGTGACGTGGAGACCTATATCGCTGATAGAAATGATGACCATATTAACCAGATATTATAAAAACGGCCGTAAACTAATTTGTTTGTGGTTGTATGTAAATATTTTGCAATTAGAATTTAGGTCACCATGTTTTCAAAGGTAACTAAGTTACTTAATGGATAATACAGGATTTTAAGTTCGATTTCTAAACAGATAGATATTATTTAGAAGTGTCGTTATTTGTCGAGGTCAGTGTTGTAGTCGCATGAATTATGAGAATGATCTATCTTCTTCAGTATTCTATGCATATCGAATTTCCAGTTACAGAATTGTGTTTCTCTCACCATTTAATTTTTTGACGTTGATGTAAGTCACAACACTGATTAAAGAAAGTTACGCCTAACAAAATTTATCGTGTAGTAACATGAACTTCTCAACATTCTATTTGGATAGTGCCCTACATTTTCATATACAGCGATTTCCACGCACTATCTGCAAGTAGTGATTATTTTGCATTAGATGCCTTAACCTAAGTGAGGTTTCATGTCGTACTAATTACATAAACTACTAAAAATGTTTATAGAGTGAATGTCGCACGTGCATATTGTTCAGGCCATCGCGCCTCATTTACATAGCGCCCGTTAATCGAGGTCGCACGGACGCGCAATTACGCTATTCTCTCCGAGAGCGCTACATATCGTACGTCATAAATCGCCGCACACCATATCTCATGCACGAGATAGCCTTGTCCTCAGTTTTTGTGGGTGTGGATCTGAACATATGTCCACAGCGGGACCACTCTGGCATCGAATGGACAACATTGATGGGAGTGATTATGTGCTGCACCTATCTAAAGTAAGAATCGCAAGAAAAAGCATTCTGAATTCAAACTGCAACCCATAAATTTAACAGTGGTTACTCGCTAGTTTTGAATATTGGAAACGGAAATGAGATATAGATTTTTCATGATACTCTAACCGCAGACAAATTAGCTTTGCCAACATCTGACTCATTAGGATATTGTTTGATGATCCAACTATCCTTTAAAATAAAGCATCATTATATCCTTTTTATTAATATTTTATTAGCTGAACAGGCTTGCTTTTAGTCTGCCAATCATTATTTTGAGTAAACCCAAACACGATTATTAATCGAGCAACCTTGTACAACTGTAATGTACTTATTAGATGAAATAATAGGTGCATTAGTAATAGTAACAATAGTCGCCAGCATATTCATCTTTGTCATCATTTCTAGTTGAGCATTTATATTCATCCTTTAATATTTTGAATGTCTTTTCAAAGCTTTGTTTACGTTTTTTCCGAAATGTTGACAAATTTGTCTACCATCACATTAAAAATGAGATCATATGACATTAACAGTTCATGTATGCCATCAATAGGGGTGTTTATTAATACACAATACGTTAAGTGTGATGCTGTTTGTAGATTGAGCATTAATTTTTACAGCATTTTTAGAATTATATTGTGTTACATTGTGTTTTGATGTTATATTGTGTTATGTTAAATGCTTCAGGCTCTCAATTCACAATGGTTGCCAGTGTACATTGTTTTGGATTACGACGTTCTTATACAACGGTTAAAGACTGTTTGTCCTCTTGTTAATTCTACCTCTCTTATTGCTGTTATACCATCCTTTGTTCTTCGAAAACTCGATGCTAATAAAGTTAGTCAATGATTTTGCTGAAGAATAAATGACATTTCTAATAGAAATGTTGTAACATGCGATTTAGAATAAATGTACTGATGCACGCCCTGCTATAAGAATGTGTGAAATGTGGCAGACGCGCGGTCGAATTCGTGTGATTGAAGCCTCGTCTCATGTTGAATGCTGCTCCGCTTTGGTAAACTCGGTTACATTAACTGATGCAGGTGACAATACATCGGCGCATGCTATGGTAGCATTGCTTGTGGAAGAACTGGAGAGCTTTCAGGACATGCATATCCCATGTGAGTATCATATTTGAATTACTAGTGGTCACGTATATAATTATGTTTTATGGCATGTGCCTGTTTTACGGCAAGCCAGGTTAGTTGCCTTATAATAACAAGGGAACGAAGAAATACGAACTTGTAAAGTATTCCAAAAGTGTTCAGTACGAAAAGTTCGTTTTCCTCACTTAACCCTGTCCTCTCGAGTGCAGATGGGAACAAACTTTCCAGTGTTCTTAAAACGCAAATTAAGTTTTTTCCTTACAGCAGTCGCCATCTACCACATTGAGAGTTTTTTCGAGCGGTGGAACAAAGGATCGTCGTCGAAGTCTTCAGCTCGGCGAACAACATAGTTTGTCACGAAACTCTACGTCAGCTATGCTCTTCGCGCGCGAATCTGTCGCCGTTCTCTGTGACGTTATATGTTGTTTCGTTGAGACAGCTGTGCCTCGCTTTCTCATACACACTACACACTCCGAATGGCCGACAACGAGGGCGAAGGAAAACAGCTCAATTGTTATTGTTGGCCGGTAGGGCGGTTTCTTCTGTTTCTGCGCGTGTCCATCCGCTATTTGTCTAATTCTCTCTGTTTTTTGAACACTCTCACTGCAGCTTACTACTTATATCATAGAGAATAAGAGAGAATAGGCAAGAAAGGAGAAGCAAATGAATGTGGTTGATGGTATACCAAGCTGATATTATTTTGCGAATTCACTTTGACTCTTGTATGTATGAAAGGTCTCGTGATTTGAGCTGTTGTTGTATGGTCTTATTGCTTATGATGTATAATTTACAATTCATTTATTGTTCGTATAAAGATTCTATTTATTTGGACAGATAATATTTATTGTTCATTAGTTTTTTCAATATTACTCATGTTTTTAAGTTCTTTTCTTAATTATTGACTTTGTGCAGGATTTTATACTAGCATTTATGTGGATCTCAATAATTATTGTTTCTTGCGAAATTGATTAGTTGTTGAGGGAACTATAGCAATTGGTGACATTAGCTTCCACGCTAAATAAGTCTCATTGTTTGCCCAATACGGGCGAGCATTTGCTGCAATTCAGTTAGCGTCATCTATATTGACTTTGGTTCTTTATTTCATTATATCTTTAATATTGAAATGAACAGTATAACAAACAATTAAGTGAGCAAATGTAGATGTTTCGACGAGTCCCGGGAGTTTAGTGCATGGTTGTTGTTTCGCACTTGTGCTTATGATCTTCATCGGTCAACGTAATTTAGTTGCAGCGTTGTCATTTATTAGCTCCTAACGTATTGTACATACGAAGGTGCAGTTGAACCAATTAGAGCAATGAGTTATACTAAAACAATGCAATCTTCACAAACATCCTTATAAAAGAATTAGAGCATTGATCGACGGTCAAATAGAATCGTGCTGAACATGATTGGGTTATTTTCAAGAGGACGAATGCAATGATTGTAATAGCAGCTGCTGCTGATGCTGCATGTTTTGTCTATGTAACTATGATGCAAATACCCTGATATTTGGCGACTAAATCGAGTGAACCCACAGAGACTTGAGAGGGAGAGAGACAGTAGAAGGCGGGATCGATTCCAGCCATGTGTATATGTGTGTCGTGTGTGTATGTAAGAGAGTGCACGTGTGTGCACGGGAGTAATTCGGTACTTCTCGTCCGAGCAGCAAAGATGTAGACGCTCGCGCAACCGGAATCAATCCGCCCGGTCACGCCGTGAAACGCAGTTATCTACGCAGATTCTGTTCTTCATCTATCCATCTTAGCATTTCTATCCTATCTATTATTTATTATTTTCGGTTCCTGGTGCCATTGTTTTTAGGGTTTTTTCCATCACAAACTCTTTGACTTTATACCACTGTTCGGTTTTATTTCACTTGCCTGTTCCTTCTTTTTACTTAATGATTAACCGTATTTCTTTAGTGTTCAGATTGTATCTGTGGATTCCGTCTTATTGTACTTATAATCAAGTGCTGGTGTTACTACCATATGTTGCATTTTTTGTAACATTTGCTAACTTCAATTGTAACTTTTGAGCGTAGCGGTTCGCATAACGCTATTGCAGGCAACCGAAAAATCACATAAACGCTCGTAAAAGCTACATTTGTTGAAAATTATTGAGATATTGTGGTTAAACATCACTAGGTTTATTAAATGATTTATATATTGAAGAACTTGTATAAGAGTACTTTGTGATTTAATACTTCATCATTTACGATACGAAGTATGATTCGACATATTGGTTCCGAAATAACGAAATAAAGGACATTTAGTATTAGAGGTTTTGACATTTGATTCACTTATCACGTTGCAGAACCAAGATTTTATAATTTCGTAGTGTTTGTATCAGAGTAGGTTAGGTTAATACACAACGAAAGAAATAGATTCGCAGTTACTAGTTCACATCTAATATTCTGTCGAGATTATATGGTGAGGAGTGAGGAAGATTTGTGTCGAGTAACGTGCTCTATAGTAAATTTCCATTCGCGTCACTTAGTTTATGTTCTTCTTGGACAAATGTCTCTCATCGTTTTATTTTGTTTTTTGGCATCATAGATAAGATGAAGGAGTATTTGTATAGTTTAAAGCTAACTAAGAAACGTTAAAGTTAAAACTTGTAGTTTTATATGCATCTAAGATTCGTAGAAGTTAGGTTTAAACCTACCATATAGTAAATGATCTTCTAGTATTACTGTTTACAATATTGTTGAGTTAAATCTACGAGAGAGAATGCATAGAATAGCAATGCTGAAAGTAAGTAATATGCTCTGGATAGGTTTATGCATTTTGTGTTGCCCAGTCAACAACCGCTTCTTTTAATGCAGAATTTATTTCGTTCTGCATATTCTTGTTATTACCTTAATTTTTGTGTTCAAGGTTTTGATTCAAGGCACAAATGTTACATTATTGTTAGTAGTGTGATGTATATCTGGGTATTGAAATTTCTATGAGCACTGAAGGGGTGTTTGACTTCAGAAATAGACTAGTATTGTATTTTTTGGAAAATTTGTTATGGGTTATTCACAGCAATTCTTTTCAGTTGTGTCATCATTTCGATTATCAACCCATAGCTCTCTAGATACTGGACATCATAACAAGGATGGAATCTTGGTGATACTCTTGTATTAGCATCCAAACTCCAAGCATTTATAGGTTATTTTTATTTCTTAATATCTTCATGTTTTAATGTCAATCGTTCTAGAAAGGAAAGTGATTCTGTATAGTAATTTATACGAAAAATTCTTATTTTCTTGCTAGTTAGGTAAACTACTTGACATTTTAAATAAATTTGCTGTGCTTGAAATTCGAAAGGCGCTCATTGTCACTGGAAAGCATACTTTTCCCAAATTTCCGCTATACTTCAGAAAAAACGAGATCCTCATTTGGTTTGAAGCTTTTATGATATTCTCACTGCGTTTATTAATTTTTATCTATCTGCAATCCATTTATTGTCAATATCTTACCTATCAATTTTTCAGCAGCAAAAGAACTATCCATATGTATGTATTTAATGATTTAAAAATGCGAATGAGTATGTAGTAGTGGTGCAGTTTTCATATTCTCCAAAATTTTCTGCCAATTTCTAATTATCGTGTCGTTACTTCCACACATTGTGTTTATTTATTCTCAGTCATATTTATCAATTTCATTCATTTTTTTTCGGCAGATAACAGCAGGCATTAGGATAGGTGTACAGCCAATGAAGGTCTCCTCTTTTATGGAGCACATTGATCGGTTGAAGGAAGAGTTCACTTTTATGCACAATCAGCTCCAACAACAACGGGTAGATTGGAATTGATTTAACGATTTTGTAAACATTTTATTCTAAGAACTTTTGAGTGCGGCGTTCTTTTGTCCGAGTATATGGTATTGTTTAGAATGAATTAGAAAAATTAAATGCGGAAAAAGAAAACATGCAGCGACACTATATGCTATATTATGAGTTTCAATGTGGAATGAACATGGAAATTCAGAAACAAAATGAGCTATGTAAACGATATACGGCAATTATAACGCAGGTACTTCTTTTCGAAATAGTACGTAAATGCTTGAATGGATTTCATTGATCTGCATTCTGTGATGTTGTATATTCATCATTTAGCTTCTTCCTTTTCTACCACCTGAACATGCTCAGCAAGCAGTTACAGCAATGGAGCGTGCGAAGCAGGTTCATATTACATATGTATAATAATTGTTAGCTGTCTTCATTTCTAATTGATTCGTTTTATTTTTTCTTGTTTGCATTTTTCATAACGTTGTTTAAGATATCAACACAAGAAGTTGGCCAGTTGATGCAGTCAAACGCACATTCACAGCAAATGGCAGCAATGATGCCCGCGATGGCAGGTTTGCCTGGTGCATTGGGAATGCCACCTGTAGGATTCCAACAAGCGCTTGCGGCCGCAGCAATGGGAGCTGCACATCGAGTTCCTGAATCCACCTCTTCTGTTCATTCCGATCGGCATGACCAACCCAGCAGGCAGTCTAGGTTTTCAAATTTAGATTTACTCGTAGAAACCCTTATGTAGTACAGAAAAAATAGGGTTTTCATGAATTATATAGCTTCCAATCATTAGTACTTCTCAAACATTCGTATAGAATTCGAGATTATGAAAATTATTGCTTTTAAACTAAGACTTTAACTTTAAAGATTTTAGTTTTTGGAGTTGAGCCATGATAATCATATGAGGTCAATAGAGATAGCATGAAATGTAGTTAAACGGCATGAAGTTCTGACTAGGGTACATGCGATGTGAAAGTTGTACAGACAGTTTTGTAATATGATATGACCAATATTGACTAATTTTTTGTTTGGAATTTCTCTTATGTACTGTATCACTGAAGTTATTGAAAAGAATTCAGTTGTCAGAATCCATTTAATTCCATCTGCTTCCTACTACATACTATATCCTTTTCAGTTCTCGTCCTCGGTCTATCTCTCCAAATGGATCAACATCTAAGCGAATAAAGATTGATGATGATGCTGATGGAGAAGGAGAGTTAGAGATAGACGTTCAGAATGATGATGCTGGCGGTGTAGGACATTCTAATGGTACAAGCAGTGCCCCGCCATCGTCTATGAAAGTAAGAATACATTCTCGTTGGAGATTATGAATTTGTACGGTAATTCATTATTTCAGGTTCCAAAAGCGGATGGACGTGACTCCACTAATAGTGTTGCGTCAAGTGGTGCAAGCACACCTGGACCGAAAACCAGAAATCCTTTAGAGCAAATGGGTATTCCTGGCGGAGTGTTTGGTGCTGAATCACAAGCTTTACTCCATATTGGTCTTTGAGTTCATGTATAACATTTTAGGCAACTTAGGTATGAACATGAATCCTCTTGCTGCTGCATTTAGTCGCGGTGGACTTCCTCCTATATTTGACCAGCATGCGCAGGTTTGCTCTGTCTCTTTTCTTGAACTGTTTTTTAAACTTCGAATTGTCTCTGTTAGGTTTTCAAAAAAACGGTCTGTTGTTAAAGGCGCGTATGGCAGCTGGCATGGGTATAGGAGGTCCTCCTGGTGGTCTTCTGAATGGAAAACCAGCTTATTCATTTCGCACTGTCGATGGTGGTGTATTGCAACCAACTGTCTTCCCTGGCGATGCTTTTAATGCACCTGGAATACCGAAAAGTGTTACACGGAAGTTCGAGTTACCACATGGAGAGGTGACACTGATATTATTCTATACCTCAATAAGCATAAATTAAAGCAAAATGCCGAGAAATTGACTTTCTTTACTTACATCAAGCATGTAAGAAATTATACGTTTGTGTAAATACATTGGTGTAATTGCGATTAGTGATATTCTAGAATTTTCTTTAAACTCAAAAGTCTTTCTAGTTTTTTACAGGAAGAATTGTGGAAATTGGATTTGAATTGAAATCATTTTCTAGAAGTAACATTTCTCAATCAACAGTGATTTTTCAAGAAGATTTATGAGTTGAATCATACAGGAAAAACTGCTTGATTTTTCGAAAATATTACATAATGAATCTGGATAAGATTGAATTTTAGCGTGAAATTTTTTTGAGTAAAAAGAGTTTACCATAGTAAAAAATTTATAGGCGTGCATTTTCCGCACTTGAGGCAGAGTTGATTGAAAGTCGTACAAGTTTTGGGCAGTTTTGAAAGCAAAGATCTTACGCTTTTGATGCATTATAAGAACACTAACGTGTAGTCATGATTGCAACGTTATTTTTTAGTATATTATATTATTGTTGAGGTGCTCTATTAAAGAGATTCTCACAACCTTTCCATAATTGTTTATTGTTGTTTTACTCTGGATATACTGCATACGTGTATTTTAAAGATGTCGTTTTAAGCAAATACAAATTACACATGTGCAATACTTGTTCTTGCATATAGTTTGAAGTAGTTAATAGTCAGAATTAGCCACACATCTGTAGCAGTTATGAGAGAAACCTAATGCTTACATGACTTTGTTGAACTTGGGCAAAGTGTTGTTTGACGAAATTTTGATATTGCTCACGTCATTGTCTGTTCCTTTGTCCTTCTTTGAATTTGAATTCTTTGATTGAAATTAGGAAGTTTTTTTATTTTTATGACTTATCGCTGCGAAATCAATATGTGTTAAGGTGTATTACTTTTATTTTTGAAGGTTGTGTGCGCGGTCACAATAGCCAAGGATAACCGAAATGTATACACAGGAGGGAAAGGATGCGTTAAGGTTTGCACCTTGTTTCAAAAATTTCTATTACATGAGTATGTGATATTATTTAGATATGGGACGTAACTCGAGCGCAAGAAAATCCAAAAGTTCCATTGTCTACATTAGAATGTCTTCAAGGGAATTATATTCGTTCTTGCAAGCTATCAGCAGACAGTTCAAGTCTTATAGTTGGTGGAGAAGCCAATATTATCACAATTTGGGATTTACAAGTATGTGACAATAGGATCTGTGCTAATTTAACTTCTAATTAATGCTCTAATACATTCTGTTTCTAGTGCTAAAAACTGCTGCTGTTAGAAAATTATAACCTTTCTTATGATTCTAAGCGCTTTTTGGATCTTTTGGTCAGAAATGATGCTGTTTTTATCATGAAAGTGTAGTAAATTCCAGAGACCTGTAGTATTACAAATTTAAAGTAATTCAAACTTTAATTCAATTTCCGTTTTGTATAGAAACATGTAGTACAATCTCAATCTACAATTTTCAGACGACCACTGTTCGTACTGAATTAGATAGTGAATCGCAAGCGTGTTATGCACTGGCCTTGTCTCATGACCACAAATTATTATTTGCTTGTTGTGCAGATGGAAATATTGTGGTTTGGGATATCGAAACAAAAGCAAAGGTATCTGTCACAGCTTATTAAATGCAGTTTATTGAATCGCTTTTGGAACATTTTAAACAAGAATTCACAACTTTTTAAGAAGACAATTGTAGGTCACTTCACTACCTGGTCACCAAGAAGGTGCATCCTGCATTGATATATCTTCAGATGGTAACAAATTATGGACAGGTGGACTAGATAATACCGTTCGCACTTGGGATCTTAGAGAGCGGCGACAGTTGAATGTGAGCTTAAGTTTTTAACATGTTATTCGACAATTTGTGTTGTGTTCTTTTCACAATTGGAGAACCACAACTTTTTCTGCACATTGTAGAGAGATTATGTTCGAAAAATTCCAGCAATTTGACTTTCCTAGTCAGATCTTCAGTCTCGGCTGCTGTCCTACAGAGGATTGGGTTGCTGTAGGCATGGAGAATAACAATGTTGAAGTAGGTTTTATTTATGGATTGTCATATAAGTTGCATTAGTTTGCTTGTTCATTGTACGAGTGCAGCGTTTTCCTAAGCTTTGCTTTCAAAGGTTTTGAACACTGTTCGTGCGGAAAAGTATCAACTTCATCAGCACGAATCGTGTGTTCTCTCTCTGAAATTCGCACATTCTGGCCGGTGGTTCGTCTCGACGGGCAAAGTAAAGTCATTTTTTTCTGTACTTTTTTTTTGTTTAGGCAATAAATGTCACCAAAGCTTTAAGAAATGGTAAGCTGAATAAATAATTTAAACTCATACTTTGAATACTTAACAGATACTACATTCACGGCTTTGAGTGTAGTTTTTTCTTTAGGACAACGTTTTAAACGTGTGGAGAACTCCGTATGGTGCTTCATTACTTCAAGCAAAAGAGTCTTCATCAGTGTTGTCGTGTGATATTGCTAGCGATGACTCTCTAATTGTCACTGGATCAGGAGAAAAGAAAGCAACTGTATACGAGGTAACGGCGTATAGCTGATAACGTCATAAAGGAACTAATTCGGTGGATAAGCAGGGCGAGAAATGAGTTTTGAAAATGTGAGTCCGTACTACGGTTATGTTCTGATCCTTCAGCCATGTGTTAATTATAGACTCTAAAGTGTTTTGTTATGCTCTCTTCCACGTTTTATCAGTTCTTGTCATTCACGCTTGAGCCTCGTTGTTCATTGTTTGTGCGAGTACTACATGTGTGGTGTCAGGATTGGTACTTGAATGTCATTACTTGTCACACCTTGTTTATGTTGTACTTCTACTAATTTATTTCTTTTCATTGGTTGTGGTAAGTACTCACTCCTCGATTTTTAAATATGTTTTTTGTCCTACTAATTACTCTCATTCTTAGCATTCCCAATACTTTTATTCTGCTTCACTCATCTTCTCACCTATTACGCAAATTTGTTCTTCAATCTATTATTAACCGAGTAGTAATTAAGGTTCAACCGATTGGTCCAATCGATACATATTGCGGGCGCACTTTTGTGCTTATAATGATATATCGATTTATCCCTGTGCCGCATTCTCACTTCCGTTGTATCTCATTTCTTCTATGCTTATAATCAATTTACTAATCACTATTAACATCTTTTGTTAGAACATTCTGCCAAAATAATTTTTTTTGTAGCATCGCTCTGAAGTTGTGGTCAGTGTGATAGCATATAATATTATTTATGTCAAAATGTCTTGCCATCATTGTCATCAGATAAACCTAGTTGAATATTTTGATTTCAGATATTTATCGATCAATTATTTCATATATGCAAAACATGTTGCAAATATTTAGATGGTGGTCGAATGCTAATAATGGTTTACAATGTACTAATCATTGGAATTGATCCCATTAGTTATACCCTCATATTTCATAATTTGATTTCATTTTTCTGACTTAAGACTACTTATAATTACGTTATATATTTTGAAGGTTGCTGTGTTGAAGTGAAACATGGACGGCAGAATTTATACAAAACTCTAATTAGGTTTGTGACAGCAAGCGAACAACGGGTTGTGTTTTCTAACATTTTTTTTACAATACTAGACGTTTCAAGAAGTTATTTTTTCATATAAATAGTTCACGGCTGTAGTACCTTCAGGTAATCTAATTATATTCGCCGTTTTATATTCAGTATTTTGTACTCGCACAGTTTATTCTAGAATTGTTCGTCCATGTTGGTCATTTGAAGGTATAGTAACCGAACGATAATGATAAATGCTTATCTGGCATTCTGGTTTTTGTTTTTATGAGTAAATAGATTTTCTTGGTATTAGTATATGGCCTTTTAGCATGCCCTGATATACCGTACTATTTACGTATCTTATAGATGGGATAAATTGTTGTGGAATACAATGTTTTGTGGGCGTCATTGGCTTCATTCAGTACGATGCATGCACAGTTAATTCTCTCATCAAGAAAGATCTTCATATTTGTAAATTATCTACGTCTTTTTTTCCTGCTTTATAGCTGGGGTTTTTTTTTTACTGCGTCAGTAATTTTAGTATTCATTGTCTTTAGATTGACAACTGGCTGTTTCAAACATTCGGTTCAAAAAAGTGAGGTGATCTTGGTGACGTATTTTAGCGATGTTGTTCTGGTCTTATAGATTTTCATCTATATGATTCATTGTGTTGTTCTCTTACATGCAATGTGAGTGATGTGTTTATTTGAAAGCTTATGTGGTGTGAATACAGTCGTCAGCGTGTGTCTTCGAAGTCGCATTTTTGATTGTGCATTTCGTGCAGTGGCGAAGTGATTGGTTTGGTAAGAAGTACTGTAGTAATACGTTTCTACGTTTTTTGGAATATAAATTACTTACTTCTACGTTTTATAGTAAAAAAAATAGGCTGAGATACTCACATCAGTTACACAGATATTGATTATATCTGCATTATATAAAGCTAGCATTTCCATGTGAAGATTGTTCTGATTTTATTAACAGGAAAGAAATCAATTATTGATATCAGAGTAGAATTTTTTACACTGTAATGACGTCATCATCACCGTGTGATTTACGCATTGTACCATGGCAGAGAATTAAATAAGCTGATTAATAATGGTATTCATGATGAGATCACTGAAATTAGTGCGTTTCCTAACTGCTTCGTATCTCCAGCACTCGTAATTAAGTATACGTTGAGACACAGCGTAGTTTTTCTGTGTCGTCACGTTAAATTGTAATTCCGGTAGTTCACCACAGGAGAAGTGATGCCTAATTCTGCTCTACAGATATTATCATTTGATAACATTTGTGTTTTTTGGGGCGGAAATAATAGTTTTTTGTATTTGCTGGTTGTTTGAGAGCTTTTCATATTCTGCTTACTTTTTGTTAGCATTTTAAATTACTGAATCGGTTTGATTATATCTGCAAGTTTAGCAATTTAGTGCAGTGATTTGTTACAGTAATGTTCTTTCAATGACGAATTCTAAACATCTCGAGGAGGTTGCAAGAATTTGTATTGAGTGGTTAGAGGTATAAGTTCTTCGAATGGTTTTTTTTTGTTCCTTGGTTTTATTGTATACACTTAACGGTATTGGTTTATACTCTAATTTATAGGTTTGTTTTGCCTTAATTCTGGGATGTTTTCATTATTTTTTCATGTAGAAATTGAATGTATTGAATTTGTTGAAAGATTACAAATATGCGAGAATTTGTTCACAACACTTGATTTAGCTTCTTGTGTGGCAACTTTTAACGTTTATCTTCTACTGTTTATTAGTAACTTGGGTGATTACGATTGCAGTCCATTTGTTTAGAAAGAATGCGTGATGGGATGAGTATACAGATTGCCAAGCAAATTAAGTGTACCATCCATATGATATCCAATATATTGGTATGGTACTGGAATAATCTGGAAAGATAAGTGACAATTATTGCATAAAATACTGGGTTTTTTAAGTCAGTGTCTATTCAGTGATTACGATGTTGTAATCAGGACGAATACGTTAATACGTTCAACGTCCCACACAAACATATTTTATGCCGGTCCTCATCTTTATCGTGATGATTAGCTCAACAACTAACCAAGATTCATTGGTTTTGAAATATTTGATTTCCAAGTAACGAACACTTTACTTAGCTATACTTTTCCTTTCGGATTCGATAGAAAACGGTCCTTAACTGTGAAGGCTTTCTCGTATTCAGTGCCACTAGATGAAACGGTTTCATTCGTTTCTTTGATAGTGCTGTGTACCTAATTTTTCAGCTGTCACATTTGCTGTTTGAGTAATCACTATATTGACGTATAGAATTCGTAATCATTTTGTCACGGTCGCGTGCCAAAAGCATGTGTTAAGCTCATTTAAAAGATATATTATTATCATTATTATTACTGTTATTATTATAATTATTATTGTTAACTGCTATTACATTGCTTTCGTCTGAAAAACCAATAACTACAAATACATACGTACACGAATGTATCTAAAACACATCTTTATGTGTTTACAAAAGAGGAGGGGTTTCAAGAAAATCCTACAATTTCAGTTAGTGGTAGTGGTACAGTTACTTAGTGGTACACACATGGTAGTTTCTTGTTAAATCTCCACTTTCTGTCTCATATCATTAGTGATTATTCATTCTAGCGTTGTGATACGTCTTTACGTATTGTGTTCGTAATTTGCATCACGATTCCTCATCAACATTCGAAATATTGAATTGAATTTTTTTAACGATCATCAGTACAATTGTTAGATTTACATGATTAGATAGAATGCGGTATATATTTTAGCAAAGCAGCTTGATGAAATAACAAAAATGATCAGTGCCGATGTCTGTTGTTCAAATGATTATTGATAGATATTTCATTGTCTGTCGAATTCTCTTCTTTTTTCATGAGTAAATAGAGAGTGGATTTTTGGAATGGTATATGACGTGGATAGCATCATCGAGATGATTTTGAAAGTAGATATGTTAGTGTGTCAGCAATGTATTTTCAGATTGTCAGCATTGAAAAAGCTTCAAAATCTTATGTAAACCATAATATCCTTACGTATTTACTACGATCAACTAGAATCGCATTAGCTTGAGACGTTATTTCTCCTGATTTTAATACTGAAGGGGTTATCAAAGTTCTTCGTGAGCTTAGTGAATAAATAAATAGAAATCTAAAGCTGATTTGTTTGATGCTTTGTCAATAAGCGGTGCTTCCTCTAAGCGACTGGCACTACGGTCTTCGAGATCCATTTCGTCGGCAAATTTCAGGATTTCCATTGTTTGCGGCATAAATGCGATCGTATCGCGACGTTCCGTCAGCACTGCTCGTTCAGCACTCGCTTCTTTCATGTACTATAACATTTCAATTCTCGAAATTCAAGAATGAGTTTAGAAAATGTTAATTATGTCACGTTACTTAGTTGCAATCTGTTTGGTATATATATATCAAGGAAATAAATCTAAATAGAATGGTGACATGATCAAACTTACTAGTAGGATGTCGAGTGAAGTAATGCGTTCTTTATCAGGATAACGTCGACGTATTTCTTCAATTATTTTTAATAGTTCTTTTACTTCAATCTGCAACACATTAATTTTATTCTTCTGTCAAATATGATGTCAATTGTTACATTACGAGCACTAACCTCAATTTGCTCTTTCTTGTGACGTCTTTTGAATTTGATCTTTCGGCCGAAATAATGAATTTTCAAAAATATGTCTTTTAGTTCAAGTGCAGCCAGTTCGGCACACATTGATAGAACAGCAACACCTTTTCATTACAAAAATACTTTGAATTTTCTCCAATAACGAAATACAATTATCAACATTAGAATAGGACTTTACACGAAAATTTTGTTGAGACGTTAACTCGGTGAATTCCTAGCTTCTGTTATGCTAGCTGAGTAGGATTTTTCGAATAAATCTATGAAAAAGTGTATCGAGTTGTTTTCAGGTGGTCATCACCATTAGTAGCAGATCACTGTGAATTGAAGAAGTGTTTGTCACATTGATACTGAGTTTATATTATGATGCAAGCGATTCAAAGCTTAGATCAAGTTCCTGATAGACACTGTGAAATATGGACAGGCTTAAGTAGATTAGTTGATCCATCGCTTACAGATTTATACTACAATGTATTTTTTAGGAAAATATAGTAACTATAGCGAAGCAGTCAACTTACTGAGAAGATGATATGGTGGGATTAAGTAGCGATAACAAGTCCTAACAAGAAAACTTTGTTTGATTGCAAATCGTGTGAAATAGAATGCATTTTACTGGGGTGAACAAAAAGAATGAAATCAATGGTTTTTTGGCAAACGGTGAATATTTCCTATGGTTGTGACACGATTAGAAATTTTGGTAGGGCAAAGAGGAATGATGGATGCAAATCCCTTACCAAGAATGAAAACTAGTTCAGACTGAGTCCCGTTTAATTTACACCTCATATCTGAGAGGATAAGCAGAGTTACTAAAGAAAGTCCTGAAAGAGTAAATTGAAATAAATTTGTAATAGTTGTAAAAATAACTTCAAATTCTCATAGATAGCAATCATTTCGTAATCTTCTGTATGACAAGGCAATGATGTATTGTATGTCCTAATGGGAAAGACAGTTGCTGTACGATTTTGAGTACTGCACCTGATTTCATGCAAAGCTTGTGACGTGAAATATAAGCGGTGAAACGGGACATTTGATTAGCATTCGAATAAAAGAGCATTTGGTGGAAAAACGAAACGCAAAAAGAGTACACCACTGGAAACACATAGAATACTGAAGCACAACGAAACTGATTTTGAGGTTCAAGTCAGATTTATAGCACAACAAAGTAAGGTCTCGACAACGATATTCTTGTAAGCGTTATGGATTAATGCCAATACGCCCAAATTAGATAAAGAAGATAAGTGACTCGTGATTTGGTACCAAGTATGAAATTGATATAGAAAAAAAATCTAATCTAGGAACAAGTATGATTCAAGTCATAATAATTTGAGCTAGGCACACTTAGATTGAAGAAGATACTGTAGGTGTGAATAGATGGGCATTGAAAAATTCAACAGTTCATGACTTACCGAAAGTGACGAAGACGAATATGTAGATGAGGGTAAGCAACTGATTAAGATCGCTGGGCATTTCACTCATTGTCAAATTCGCTACTAAGTTGAACGTGACGAAGAACGCTTCCAAAAAGGTCGCTTGACCTCCTCAAATTTCACAAGTGTGATATAGAAGTTAATGTTTTTCAATTCATGTCAGGTATTTATGTGATGATAACTTTTGAAAAATTTCAATTTGTGAGGGTATGAGATATTTCGTGGATTACTAAAGGAAATATCTCACTCCTCACTCGAAAAACCATGAATAATAAGAAAATATGTTTTATATAGAAATGAATAACTGACTTGACATTACTGTTCCACATCATTCTTACCGAAGTATTGCTTGCAAAGTTATTGTTTTGATAAAGAATTACCTCTTAACTTAAAACTTTTCAACAAGAAAAATTGATTTTCAATTAATCAATGTAATCACCTGAACATCTAGATGATTCTATCACATCTAAAGTCTCACTTGTTCTTTTTTTCAACAAGGAAATACTGTCAGTGTCAATGACAAAATGACTTACGCGGATTCTCTCGTTTCACTGCTTTTGTTTTTGATTAGTTTTTGGACACGCACCTGCGGCAATGTACGTGACTCCACCCATCATGCAAAACACCAACAGAATACCGGCGTTAATACTGAGCGGTAGTCGTTTCGCCACCGGTTGTTTCTCTTTTTCTGAGTCCTCATCATCTTCACTTTGATTTGCTTGATCAGTTTCTTCCATACAAGTACCTTTCCTTAAATTATTGTGGCAATGGTTTTTTTTCTTGCTGGTAAACGTGACTTGTTTAAAAAAGTTTGGTATTCAGTCTCAAGGGTTGATCCGAATTATCAGGCTCGAATATTTGAGCATTCTATTTGAATAATTGATGCGAATAAAGAAGCGAAAGATTGCTTGAGAACATCTAAAGAATTGAAATGAAACAATTGTATATTTCACAAAAATGGATGTTTCCATTTAGATGCATGTATAGGCCGTGCAGTTAAAGAAGAAGATCTGAAGTAGACTTACCAAGATTTCTTTGCACGTATAGCCACAGTGGAGGTAGTAAGCTTTTTTCGACAACTCAACGACGATAGCATAGCTTGATACTGAAGATTAGAAATTTCCAGAGGAAGGAATGTTATTTGACTTGAATTATCATTATCTTGAAGAAAAATAGATGCGTAATATAGTTGTACCTTTGCGTAAAGCTCTAGTACGATATGTGATAGGAATCTACCAATATCTACTGCAGCCAACACCATCAATGGAATCCCAAAGAGACCGTACACTATTGCAACGAACTGTCCAAACGGAGTGACCGGAACAGCATAAGAATAACCGGTAGTTGTCTGAATAGAACAGAATCTTCTTCTATGCGTAAAGATGCAAAGTGCACAATGTCTTCCAGTGTTCTTGAAATCTGCAAGAACTGTTGCGCATTAGCCTCAGAAACATAGAACTTAAGTATTTGATATACCCAATGACCTTTCCTGTCGTCAAACAGTTGATGAACATACCATCTTTTGTTATGTGTTAAGTTACTAGCATTACTGTATAGAATTCATGCAAAGTATCATCGTTCCGATTGAGTAGAAGTAAAAATTATTCATAAAAAACTGATCTGCTTTGAGTTATGTATCACACCGAATTATATTTAATGAAAATAGGCTCACTTGAATATAAAGAAAAAGCTAAAAAATATTTAAGGACTTCAGATATTCGGCTCTTGAATCGTATGAAGGTTGTGCTCAGAAATTTTAATCTAATGCTGAAACGTTCAACGTCAGCCAACAACAATAATAATGAATATTCGTTAAAATTTAGTTCTTTTTAACCAGCGCAAGTCGCCTATGGAAGCTTACGGCTTTGACGACAAAACAGAATACTCGAATTCATAAAAGCGCGATCGTTTGTCGCCTATGAGAGTCAAATACCTTTGTGCACACTGCACTATCGATTTGATGTCTATCCGACACTTATATTCATTCTTTGATCTCTGATTAACTAAGCGAAAGCCAAATGAATCTGTTTCTTCTTGTCACGTATAAGAATAGTCACCTTAATTTTATTGCTGCACATATTCGGTCAGTAGCACAAGGTTTCTCCAAGGCAATTCGTTATGAGAGATCTTAGCATCGCGCTTGTAGTGCTGTGGTGAATTGTTATCCAGTAGTAGCCAAAACCATACGGCACTTCTTTAGCAGTCATCGTTCCTGTGCTTCATATGAAGTAACCATTCAATTTTCGATGGCTTGATTTGTTATGCTGCGTTTCCAGTTTTCGACAGTTCGCGTAGATTGAAACGTCGTATTCTGTTTCTTGATCATGTCTACCTCTATCATTCTGATATTAAAGCACGAAGAGTCGTAGTGTTCAAAAGGTGGGCTCTCAGCTTTTTGTCGATGTCCCTGTCTATTGAATCCTCAATGGTCTTATATCCATACAGCTCATTTGCTTCTATTAGACTTTAGTACTATGTTCTTTTAGCTTCACGACTTGAATACATATAGCTTTAACATTCCAGGATATTCTAGGTGTCAAGTGTGGACAGGACATCAGAAATACATCTTTTTTTGTGGGCATCAGTTTTTTTTAGGTTTCGGTTAAGACCAATTTTTTGTCAAACTGTATTCAAGTTGTTCTACACACACCAACATTCGTGTTAGCATTAACCACCATCATAATCTAAGCTTTGATGAGAACTGGATAAATGTTAGTGAGAGAGGTTTGATCCTGTTTGGTCAGCATGCTGTACGATTCTTTATCAAAATATCATGTCAGTTTTTTCAACATAGTCATCTATTTCCACTCAGCTAAAAGAAGAATTATATTGCTATCGAAAGGTTAAGATACGATAGGGAAGAGTCCAAGTCCTGTGGGAATTGCCTGCGTATTCGTGTTCAGTTCGGTGTCGTTGACGTGGCTGAATATGACTGTGTTCTATACAATGAATTGGGGTGAGCAATTTCTAGCAACTCCATTACACCACACGTTCCCATTTTGCTGTTCATCTGTCGAAGAAATTCCTAGATAAATCTTGAATTTCTTTACAGTCTTTCAAAAAAAAAGTGAGTGTTTTATTTTTATGAGCAAGCGTTAGAAACAGTAAATCTTCAAAATTTCGAATTCAATACAACTGTGGAACGCGCTACACATCTCCGATTATGGATTTACTCAGGAACTATAAAAATTCGAAGAAAGTTACTTTGTTTCCGATCATATCGTAGTTAAAATTGAACAAATGAAAGTGAGCTGAATATAGATTTAATCATGTACCAATATGCTGAGAGCATATAGGAAAGCACTGCTTCTGCTCCATCTGGGTGGTAGTGACTCGTCTAGTGGAACTCCTCGTACCAGATTAAATGGTCGAGATTCGTGTAACGACGATAATCTAGGTTGTTTCATTTGTTTACTTTTACTGGTTTTCTTTTTTTTTCAATTCCTACGTAATGTGAAGTAGTAACGTACTCGGCTATCTGCTCAAAAATTCGCTCTCGATGCGCGTTGTAAGCATCTTGAGGTGCCATTTCTTTAAGAGCTGCATCTATCATCTTATAGTCCTGAAAAGTATCAGTATTAATCATTTATGAAGTACGCTAACAATAAATAGAGGAAAATCAATGGACTTTTCATCAACCGAGGTACCGCTTCACTCATCAATCGAGGTACCACTTCACTTATTGTTACACGAAGACTCAATAATATCATTGTTTAATAATTAAATATCATAACTTAGATTCTCGTTTACAGAATCATTCCGATATTTGAGGGTTTTCTTGTGTAGGAATTATGATTTAAAATATTTTTATGCTCTTGAAACGATAGAATTCTGAACAAACATTAATTTCAAGGGCTGTGTAAAATCAAACAATGCAAAACGATTTGAGCTAACATAATATATTTACAACCAGTCATTATATAGGGACTGTCATCGATAAGACAGGATATAGCGTTTGATCATTCTTTGTGAGATGTATGATTGACCTGAAGTGATCAATCTCAGCCAAGACAGATCTGACTATTATCTTAGGTTATTCTAATAATCATCTATCAAACAGTTATATTAATCGCTTTTGCTCTACCGTACTTATTATAACTAAACATCCGTAAAAAATAAAAGGCTTTGTTATTTGTGAATGAATTTTTTGATGAAACACTTCATCATTTTCTACCACTTCGCTTTGTGACTCTACTCTGATCGATGATCGATGACTATGATTAAGCACGACAAAATCTTATTCCTCAACACTTTTTCTCGAAAAAAAAAACTCAGAGTTAGTGCCATCATAGATGACGATATCCTCGGAGATAAATGAATGAAAGATTCACTCTCTGTATACTGTCGAATTCTGATTTCTGATGTTTTGCTGTGATACAAAAGAGTCACTCAATTGGTTTTTGATATTTTCAACAACGTTGTATTTATTCTTTTTGAAGAGTTAATTGTAGAGAATACTCTCTCGAGTAATCTCCACTTTATCATTTGAATTATATAAAAAGTTGATACATATCATGTAATTATAGTCTCCGCCCCCTCCCTATATAAGCAGCTACAGTAAACTAACTACTCATCCATACTCATTACTCATTACCTCCAAAACGATCTCCTTTCTCCTTTACTATTAAATTGATTGCCGTTATTTCACTATATCACAAGTCTCATACAATCTCAATGAGTCATAACGTATTCTTT